>PVIR01013750.1:0-41987 GCA_004026965.1 Petromus typicus
AAATAGTTATGTAAAGGCCTCATTTCAGTCTGATAAAATAAATTTATGCCAAACCAGTGACCAACATCATATTACATAGAGGAGAAGGTGAAAGCTTTCACTAAAATGAGAACAAGACAAGGACGTCCACTATTACCACTCCTATTCAGTATAGTTCTCAAAACATTAGGCAGAACAACCATGCAAGAAGAAGAAATGAGAGGACTGTGTATAAGAAAGGAAGAAGTCAAATTATTTTTTAAGATGAGGTCCCAGTTGTTGATTCATTGTAGTATTTTCCATGGGGTCAGGTTTTGTTCATGAAGTCTTTGTCTGTTCCTTTGTTCTTAAGTGTTTTATCTATTCTCTCTTCCAGCAGATTTAGTGTTTCTGTTTTAATATTTAATCTTTGATCCAGTTTGATTTTAGTTTAGTGCATGGTGAGACATGGGTCTAGTTTTAGTCTTTGGCCTGTGGAAAGCCAGTTTTTTCAGCACCATTTATTAAAGAGGCTATGTGTCTTCCAGTGAACATGTTTGGCCCCTTTGTCAAACATAAGGTGGCTGAGAGTGGTTGGGGTTCTTTCTACATCTTCGTCTGTTCCATTGATCTCTAGGTCTGTTTTTTTCAGTACCATGCTGTTTTTATCAAAGAAGCTCTGTAGTACAATTTGAAGTTAGAAATCACTAACAGAATGAAAAGACAACCCAGGAAATGAGCTGAGAGATAAACAAATAAAAATATATTAATTTTAGATCATGTTACACAGTGTATTCACTATTGTTATTCTCTAGTCATGTTTGTCAGGAAAGACTTTTTTCATAGAATAGCTTTTATATTTTATTTATTAATATCTACTTGTATTAAAATAAAACATTTAAAACACTGGAGGAAAGATGGCCTCTTTAACAATAAACCCATATCTTCCACTGTGTCCTAAACTAAAATCAAAGTGGGTCAGATATCTAAATATTAAAACAGAGACCCTTAATCTTCTGGGTAACACTCTTGAGACATAGGCCTGGACAAGGAATTTCTGAATAGAACTCCAGTGGCACAAGAAATAACACCCAAAATCATCAAAGGATTATATCAGATTAAAAAGCTATACAACAAAAGAATGAAGACAAACCTACTTAGTGGGAAAAATTGTGTCAGCTATTCCTTAAAAGACTAAATATCTAGAACATATAAAGAGCATTAAAGTATAAGATGCCCCCAAATAAAAGCCCAAATCAAGACCTGAAATGAAAATATCTTTCTCAGAAAAAGTACAAATAACTAACAAATACATGAAACAGTATTGAACATTAGGAAAATGCAAATCAAAGCAATGCTGAGATTTCATTATACTTCATAAACATGGCCAGCATTTCTTAACTGATTTCTTACTCAGATATCAGTAATGCTGGGAGACTGAGGGACTCAGTCGGGGTGCATGGCGGGGCTCTTTTTTGTTTTGATGGGAATGTAAACTACTATAAACACTATAGAAATCAGTATGAGATTCTCCAGAAAACTAAAAAGAGAAATTCCACTTGAATGATATTCTGGATATTTTCCCCCAAAGTGTTAAAGACATCATTATAGTCATAAATGTCTATGTATGTATGTGTATACTTATACTAGTATAATTCACAATAGCTAAATCTCAGGAGCACCCTGTTTGAGCAGATGAATGGATGAAGGAAATGTGGCATTTACACACAACAGAATACCTCTAAAAAAGATAAACTTGAGTCATTTGTAGGAGAATAGATGCACACTGAGACCATGATGTTAAGTAAAGTAAATTAGATATATAAGCTTGAATATTGTATGAATTTTTATATGAGAAATCCAATATACCAGTAAAGAGAACAATGAAATATAGATAATAGGAAAAATGAGATGGAAGGAGGGAGATGATGTAGGGAAAGTTCCAGCCAGGAGAGAAAAGAGGGGAGGAGTATGTAAAAAGAATTAAGATGTTCATGTGGGCTTGGGATTTAGCTCAATGGTTCCAGCGTCTATCTTGCATGTGCAAGGACCTGGGTTTGATCCCAAGTAACCGCATTCAATACTGGGTGTGGAGACTTACGCCCAGCAGTAATCAGTAGCACATACCACAGTGCCAGGCATGGTGGCTCACGCTTGTAATCCCAGCACTTGGGAGGCAGAGGCAGGAGGATTGCTGTGATGTGAGTTTGAGGCTGAGCTTGGAGCCAGCCTGAACTACAAAGTGAGACCCTGTCTCAAAAAAAAAAAAAAAAGCTGTGTCGTGTACATGTGCCAACTCTTTATGATGAATGTGATCATTATATGCAGAAAACGTTTACTGATGAATATAATAAAAAGGGAAGTAGAAAAGGCTGTTGCCGCTCAGGGATTAGGGATGTTTAAATAGCTGTGATCTGTGTGGGAAAAGCTGTGCTGTGAGACATGGGCTCCTGGGCCTCTGTCACACACTGCTTTGGACTAGTAATTGTACTTTTCCACAGGAGGATGAGATCCTCAAGCTGACTAAGGAAAACAAAATTGATCTAAAGTGTGGGATGTTGCAATGTGCCAGAAAGAAACAAAAACTTCGTGACATGTTACAGTAAGATCAAAATAGTCTCTGTGTGATCAGAGGAGGGCTCTGGGAGGGAGATTACACTGTGCCACCCACAGCTAACTCGACTCTGGGAGGAGGGCCCTGTCAGAAGAGGTGGGTCCTTGGGGTTGTGACTTGCAGTGTGTGTTTCCCTGGTTCCTCCTTTCACTCCCTGCCATGGCTTCAACAACTTTGTACTGCCAGACCCTTACATGATGACTTCTTGCCCTGGAGCCAACCAACTATGAACTAAAACCAGAAGCCAAGCCAGGCATGACAATGTATGCCTATAATCCCTCCTCTGGAAGGCTGAGGTGGAAGGATGAGCTCAAGGCCAGTCTAGATTATCCAGTCAGATTGTGTTTCAAAAATCCAAAATCAATTAATCAAACCATCAGCCAAAATAAACCACTATTTCAGTTACTTTCTCTTTGCTGGCACAAAATACCTGATACTCATAAGGAAAAGGAGGAAAGATTTATTTTAACTCACAGCTTATAGAATTTTCAGGGCACAGTTGACTGCTTCCAAGGCAGAGCACATGGCAGACGAGAAAGAGTGGGATGTGGCAGGTGGGAAGCAGCAACAGTGAGCCTCCCTTTCCCTCTTTATTCCATTCAGGGTACAAGCATATTGGCTGGTGCCACTTACATTCAGGGTGGGCAGTCATCGAATCAGTGGACTGCCCCAGTTACTGTGCTCTCACAGTCCAAGAGCCCCACCAAGGAATGCATGCAGCTTTTGGGGGGACATCTAGATACAGGTCACAACACCTTCTCTTCTTCTAAGTTGCCCTAGTAACTATTATGTCCCAGTTATGAAAAAGTGAGGATTTCCGCTGCAAATAATGTCCTTTTTGATATCAAATCATGTTCTGTGTGTTCTTTTATGAGCTACATCTAGCAGCATGACAAACAGGACTATTGGAACTCTAGGCACAAGAGTTAATGACAATTACTAAGTAGTACATGCCACAAAAATCAAAAGGTGAACAAGAAAGCATGATGCAAGAACAGGAAGGTTCAGAATAATCAACTTCTAAAATTAGTATCAATGGGCCGGGGAGTTAGCTCAGTGGTTCTGTTGCCTGTCTTGCAAGCGCAAGGGCCCGGGTTCGATTCCTCGGTAACCACATAACAATACTGGGTGTGGAGACCCCACACCCAGCAGCAACCAGTACCACATACCACAGTGCCGGGTGTGGTGGCTCACGCCTGTCATCCCAGCACTCGGGAGGCAGAGGCAGGAGGATTGTGATGTGAGTTGGAGGCTGAGCTCAGGGCCAGCCTGAACCACAAAGCAAGACCCTGTCTCAAAAAAACCTAAAAAAAAAAAAAAATTAGTATCAATGATGCTAAAATCAGACTCGTGTGGGCAAGATAAACATTTGCCTACACACAGTGACAAAACTTCTCTTATTCAGAGGACTTCCCAGTAGGTCAGAGATAATGCTCACAAGAGAGAAGTTTCAAGATACAGAGGAAGAAGAGAAAGTCTAGGATCAGCGAGTGTGAGCCTGAAAAAGGAAAGAAATGTGGTCCTCACTGAGACAGTGGCCACAGATTGAACAAAATGGATGGAGGGCCCGGCCCCTCAGATGGAAGAAACGCAAGCTCAGTAATCCAAGCAATGTTATGTTACAGGTCCAATCCATATTTTTTAGTATCAAGTATTTTTTGAGCACCTCTCAGTCTCCACTGGTCACCTTTAAGTCTTTAGGACAGAATGCCCTACATTTGCCATTCAAGGAGACAGTTATTTGGAGGGTTCCTTTTACACAGGCTTCGCTGACTCTAAAGCAGAAGTGACACGGTGGAAAGCTGTGGTGGAGGAAAGTGGCTCAGCTCATGACAGCCAGGAAGGAGGGACAGAAAGGAGGAACTAGAGACAAGAGCATACTCTTCCAGTGTGTGCCCTGTCGCCCACTTTTTCTGACCAGGCTCTGACTTGTAGCAGCACATCCAGCTGGCAGCTGTTTGTGGATTAACCCACTGAGGAGTGTGGTGCCTCACAATCCAGTCACTTCCCAGAAGCTCCACTTGTGAACACAGGGGGATTTTAGAGAGATGTAGGGTCTAAACCGTAATACAGGCATTGGACTTCCTGTACATAGTTTATCTGAGATTCCACCTTTTGCAGTTTCAGTTATTCAAGGTCAATAATGATCCAAAATTACTACACTGAATATTTCAAACACAGACAACCCATTTTAATAACCTTTGAAGTATATTCTTATAGTTATTCTTTTTTTAATTGCTATGAATCACTTACTATACCTAATTTATATATTACATTTTACAGTAGGAAAATATGTAGTATATGTAGAGTTTAGTAGTATCTGTGCTCTCAGGCATCTGTCACAGGTCTGGAATATATCATCCATGAATAAAGGAGGGATCACTCGCCTGATCTTGTGTAATGTGTGGATGGAAACTGTCCACAGAACTAGGGAGTTCCTGAACCACACTCAGGTGGGTGAGGGCACCTCTGAGCTTGGAATCGATCTGTCTGCTTCTAGCGGCTTTTCTTGCTCCACCGTGACCTCCCTGAGATTGTCATCCGGGTACCTTCCAGGCTCCATCGGTCACTTTCGAGTCCCTGGAAAAAATACTCAGCACTTGCTGGTTAAGAAGAGGATTATTTGGCTCCTGGATTTGGAGGGTGGTGGGGTACAATATGGTATCCTCTGTGCTGCCCATACCTGCCTGTCCCTTTGCTTGTGGCCTCTCCTTGTATCTAGTGAACATAAGCTTGGGGTAGGGACTCACCATGTGCTGAGATCTTGTAGACCCAGAACTTGGAGGCCCTTTCTCCTATGGTGTGAGTGTCCTAGCTTGCTTTTTCCCTTTTTATTTTATGAAAAAATAAAACATATTTTTATAACTAAATAATAAGAGAAAAGCAGTAGCTGTTAACTTGTGTATCATAGTCTTCAAAATATCTACTCAGCACAGATACATCGGAATATTCTTACAAAAAACACAAACACAAACTTTCTTTTCAGTGGGCTAAGACAAGTTATAAGTACAAATAAAACAAATTAACATATATATTGAAATATTTTTAAAACAATAAAGTATATAATATGGGGAAGTATGTTAACTGTTCCCTACTTCTTATTTATATCTCTTCTATTTTATTCCTTACTTGTATATAGTGTTTCTCATATAAGATAAACCATGACTGTTTGAACTTGTGTGTCTGACATCTCATTTAACATTATGCTCTTGAGTTTCATCCATTTGTCTACAAAGGCCTCATTTATCTTTGTTTATGACAGCATAGTATTTCATTGTCTATAATACTACATTTCTTTATCTATTCACCTGTTGACAGACTATTTACAAGATCTGAATGTTACAAATTTTGCTGCCACAAACATGGGTATGCATGTATCCCTGTACTGTGATGATTTCGTCTATTCTAGGAACATACATAGGAAGCATCAAAGGCAATTTCTACTTTTAGGTTTCAGAAGAACTTCCACACTGATTTTCATGGTATTTTCACTCGTATACATTTCACCAATAATGTAGGTGGATCCTTTTTTCTCCATACTCTTGCCAGCATTTGTTATTAGTCAATTTTTGCATGACAGCCAGTGTTTCTGGGCAAGATAGTATCTCATTACAATTTTAATTTCTTTTTTTTTTTACAATTTTAATTTCATTTCTATGATTTCCAGCATCAATGAGCACTGTTTCATATATTTATTGGCCATTTGTACTTTTTCTCCTGCGAAACGTCTGTTCATTCCAGTTTCTCACTTTTTGACTGGATCTTTTGTTTTAATTGGTATAATTTTTTGAGTTCCTTAGATATTCTTGATGTTAATCCCCAGTAGAACAGCTGGGCATTTTTTTTACCACTCTGTAAATCTCTTCACTCTGTTGCTTATTTTCTTTGGTGTGCAAAGGTTTTTGACATCATCCTCTTTGTTGATTCTTGGTATATTTTCCTATGCTTCTGGGCTTCTGTTCATGAAGTCTTTGCTTATGTTTGTGTCTTTTTCCTTTTTTTTAATTGAAATCTTTATTGGTACATTACATATATGCGTCATGATTGCACTCCATAATGGGAATTTGTACCAGTATAAGACACAACTTAATTCTCATTTTTTTCCCATAGCCCTACCCACCCTACCACCCCCCTATATACATAGACTTTGTTTCCTTTCTTTTTTGTTATAATTTCATTATTTTTCCCCCTTCACCCTATTTTACTTTGAGCATTTTCTATTTCACAATATATAACATATAATTCTAGGACTCATTTACATCTTTATTTTCTCATACCAGAGAAAAGATGTGATATGTACTTATCTGTGACCTATTTATTTCACTTCTGAGGATATCCTCAAGGTATGTCCATTTACTCCACATAGAATGGCTGCCATTTCAGATTCAGCCAACAGCAAATGTTGGCGAGGCTGCGGAGAACAAGGAACCCTTCTCCACTGCTTATGCTTGTGTATTAAAGGGTTGTACCTATTTTATCTTCAAGCAGATTATGTGTTTCTGTTTGAGCACTAAGATGTTTGACACATTTTGATTTTAGCTTAGTATGTGTGTCTAGTCACAACTTTCTGCAAATGAATATCTAATTTGCACAGCACCATTTATTAAAGAACCTGTCTTCCCCCCAGTGTATATTCCTGGCTCCTTTGTCACAGATGAAATAGGTGAATGAGTCTGGTGTTACTTCAGCTTCTTCTGTGTTCTGTTGACCACACATCTGTTTTTGTGTCACTATTGTGCTGTTTTAATTGCTGTATCTTTATGGTGCCACTTTAAGTCTGGGAAGTTGGTGCCACCTGCTTTGCTTTTGTTACCCAGGATGACCTATGCTATTCTGGGTCTCTTCTGATTCTGTATAAATTTTAGGATTGTTTTCTGTAGGTCAGTGAGAAATAATATTGGCATTTTGATTGTGATTGTATTCATCAGTCCATTTTAGAAGTGTAGTATGTACCTTGAGGTCACACTCATAAGTGAAATAAATAGGACACAAGTGTAAATACCACATTGTCTCTCTAGTATGAGAAACTGAAGGTGCAAACAAGGTCCAGAATGTAAGATAGAGATTGTGAAATAGGAAGAAAATGTTCCAAGTGAAAGGGGAAATGGGCAGGACAGGGGAAAGCAAAGAAGAGAAAGTAAACATTTGATGGCAAAAACAAAAAAAAAGTAATAAAACTTATGTATATGAGCAGGTAGTAGGTTGAAGAGAAGGCAGAGAATGGGAAAATGATAAGATACACCTACAGTTACAAATTCTCAATGAAGAATGGGATCATAATATATACCTAATATGTACCAATAAATTCAATAAAGGGAAAAATATACTCAACTACACCAAGTTAATCCTCACAATAAAAAATATTTAGAAGTGTAGACATTTTGATATTTGTTCTATTGATTCAAGAATAAGGGATATTTTTCCACTTTTTAATGTCTTCCCGAGTCCCTTTTTTTTTGAGACAGGGTCTTGCTTTGTAGCTCAGGCTGGCCCTGAGCTCAGCCTCAAACTCACATCACAGCAATCCTCCTGCCTCTGCTTCCCAAGGGCTGGGATTACAGGCATGAGCCACCATGCTCGGCATTGTGGTATGTGGTACTGATTGCTGCTGGGTGTGGTCTTCACCCCCAGTATTGTATGTGGTTAACTAGGGATCAAACCTGGGCCCTTGAGCTTGCAAGACAGGTGCAAGAACCACTGAGCCAAATCCCTGGCCCCCCCAAGTTCCTTTTTAAGACTGAAGTAATTTTCATTGTAGAGATCTTTCACTTCCTTAGTTAGATTTTTAAAACAATTTTTTGAGAGGGGGTCTCACTTTTATAGCTCATGCTGGCCCTGAGCTCAGCTTCAAATTGACAGCAGTCCTCCTGCCTTTGCTTCTTGAGTGCTGGAATTACAGGAGTGAGCCACCATGCCTGGCACTGTGGTATGTGGTTCTGATTGCTGGTGAGCATGAGTCTTCACACCCAGCACTGTTGTATGTGGTTACCAGGGATCAAACCTGGACCCTTGTGCTTGCAAGGCAGGTGCCTGAACCACTGAGCGAATTCCCTGGCCCAGTATTGAATTTTTTTATGCTATTGTGAACACTATTGTTTTCTTATTTGATTTTTTAGTGAGTTTGTGGCTTGTATATGGGGCGCTCTTGATATTTATGTGTTTACTTTGTATCTGCTACACCACTGGACTTGGTTATCAACTTTAAGAGTCTTTTGCTGGAGTTTGGGGGTCTTATAGGCAAAGGATCGTGTCTTCTGCAAATATTTGACTTTGTCCTTTCCTATACATATCCGTTTTATTTCTTTCTCTTGCCTAATTGCTCTGGCCAATGTTATAGTGACTATATCTAACAGGAGTGACTATAATGAATATCCTTGTCCTATGTCTGATTTTAGAGTGAAAGACTTCAATCTCCCTTTTAATATGTTGGTAGTAGATTGGTCATAAATGGATTTTATTGTGTTGTGAGAAAGACTTTCTATATTTTCTTCAGAGTTTTTATCATAAATGGATGTTGGATTTTGGCCCAGGCTTTTTTTCTGCACTTATGAGATGATGATGTGATTTTTGTCCTTGCTTCTGTTTATGTGATGAATCACGTTTATTGACGCGCATGTGGTAAACCATCCTTTCATCCCTAGGATGACACCGGCTAGGTTGTGGTGCATGATCTTTCCAATGATTTGTCACAATCTGCCAGTATGTTGTTAATGATTCTTGCATCTGTGTTCAATAAATAAATTGGCCTATAGTTCTCTCTTTTATTGGTTATATTCTTGTTTTAAGATCAAGATAATGTCAACTTCTGAGAGTGATTCCAGAAGTACTCCTTCCCTCTCAATCTCATTAAAAAATTTGAAAAGTATTTGTGTTAGATCTTTTCTGAAGTTCTCTTAGAACTCAACTGTAAATCCACATCTTGGTTGGTAGGTTTTTCAAGATTACTACTTCAATTTCATTGCCTGTTATTGGATTATTTAAGATTTAAACTTCCTTGCTTCATTTTTGGCATTTCACATATCTCTAGGAGTCTCTCCACTATTTTCTGAGTTTTCCAATTGTTTGGCATATATATTTGTGAAGTGCAGTGGTGCCCTGGTTCACCAAAGCTTTTGTTTGCAAACAGTTTGTTTTGCAGATAGAAGTATTTTGAAAATTTTTGTTCTTGCTTGAAAACTTCTGTTTTGGATGACAAACATGACTGCAGCCATCTTTTCCACACAAACAGGTGTGGCTATCTTTTTCAAAACTGTAGGCTTGTACAACCCCGGCGGAGATCAGTTTGGAGATTCCTCAAAAAGCTAGAATTGGAGGTCCCATTTGACCTGGCCATCGCTCTGCTAGGTATATACACAAAAAATTAAAATTCATATCACAGTGACATATGTGCACCCATGTTTATAGCAGCTCAGTTTGTGATTGCTGAATCTTGGAAACAACGCAAATGCCCATCAACTGGAGACTGGATAAAAAAGTTGTGGTTCTTCTACACAATGGAGTATTACTCTGCCATAAAAAATGATAAGTTTGAATCATTTATACTTAAATGGACATACCTTGAGGACATCCTCATAAGTGAAATAAATAGGTCATAGCTGTGTAAATATCGTACTTTTCTCTGGTTTGAGAAAATAAAGATGTAAATGAGTTCTGGAATATATGTTATATATTGTGAAATAGAAAATACTCAAAGGAAATGGGTTGAAGGGGAAAAATAATGAGATTATAACAAAAAAGAAAGGAAACAAAGTTTATGTATATAGCAGAGGGGGTGGTAGGGTGGGTAGGGCTATGGGAAAAATGAGAATTAAGTTGTATCATATACTGTACAAATTCTCATTGTTGAGTGCAATCATGATGTGTATATGTAATGTACCAATGAAGATTAAAAAAAAAACTACAAAAAGTTATATTTGGGAACTGAGGTGTCTCTATAGTTGCTAAAATTTTTCTGAATTTCAGCAGGCCCCATTGTGATTTCATCTTTTTCATTTCTAATTGAATTAATTTGTGTCTTGTCTTTCCTTTCTTTGGTTAATTTGGCTAAGGATTTGTCTATTATATTTATTCTTTCAGAGAACCAGCTCTTCAATTCATTGATTTTTTTTAGCTTCCCTTTCATTAATTTCTACTCTGATCTTCACAATTTATTCTTTTCTGATCATGGCATGTTGAATCCTTTTTCCTTGTCTTCTGTGAACAGGTTTTTATTCCCTCTGTGCTGTCTTCTAACTTCTCTCCAACTCCAGTTCCTCTCATATTTGTCCTCTTTGCACTGTCCAGGAGCTCTTTGATGATTTGCACTCTCTCCTATTGCTTTTAGCATCTCACTGATCCCTGTCCACAGCCCTGGCCACCAGCTCTGACACTATCTTCACATTAGCCAATTCTGCCCATTACTGCCATTATGTGATTACTTATATTTCCCTTACATTTGCTAAACATCTGATAGAACTATTTACCTCCATTGGTATGCTGTCTGATCTTTTCACTGTGTAGCTTATGATTTCTTCCCCTTTCTTCCCCTGTACCAATTTTTGGAGAGTTGAAAGTTTTTAGAGACATTTTGTAGCCTTGTCTTTTCATGTTTCTGTTTTTTGTGCTCTGGTTTGTATACTCTTTGGCCTGCTGCCTGTTCTTGGGGAGGAAGTCACAGTGTTGTTTTGACTCCTCACCCAGGCAATCTGGATCTTGGCACTAGGAGGAAACTAGTTGCTGGCCACTACAATGCTACCTTGTCTATGGCAGTAAATTCAGTGACAATAATGATGTCAGATGCCAACTGGAGAGTGACAAACCCCAGGAATCACTCATAGACTCTACTTTTAGTGAAAACAACTAGGGCCCCCTTATATCAACCTATTTCAATTTAAAGCACTCAATGATGCTGGAAATTGACAGTAATGTGGAGCTCAAACTTTCCACCAGCTCGGATGCCTTCTTCTTCAAGATCATCTGTCCTGGGATTTTCCCATCACACATCATCTCCTACACCGGAATACAGGAAACCCTTACCTAACTCTTACCGCTCTCTGATCCTGTCTCTCAAGACTACCTTTCACCTCATCTCTGGGGTAGGGTACCCCTTCAGTTCTGAAGCAGAAATCTCCTCCAGGGCTTTGGTCTCTTCTTCAATCAGTTAGTCTGCTGGGTTTAAACTCTGTTACCCTGTGGTGGCCTCAGGGACTGAGGGCAGGGTGCAACCTTCCAAGGTCCTCCTGGTACTGGCAGTGCTCAATAGGTGGTGGCGCCAGCTGAGGGTAGAGCTTCTGGATCTTCCTGGAGTGGTCACCATGGCTGAGAGAAGGGAGCATGCTTCCCAGACCCTTGTGTCCAGCACAGGGTCTGGTGGGCAGCCCTAGCCTACTTTGGTCTACCAAGGCATCTTCTTTCTAAGCTGTAGTTCATCGCTATGTAGTCACATGGCCTAGACAGGACAGAACCTGCTGGGAAGCCTGCAGAACATGGCCGTCCTGTCCCTTCCTCTCCCATAGTCTTTGCTTCTCTAGTGTTCATGTTCCTAAAACTGACCACATTCTTTTCCAGGAGGTTTAGGACATACAGAGCCAAGGAAGTTCTGGCTCAGGTTCTAGGCCTCGAACTTTGTGCCTGGCCTCACCGAAGGGCACTGTCCCGGTCTGAAGCCACTCATCTGTACGAAGCTTCCTTTTAGCCTCTGCTGTCCATGCTTCCTCCTAGGGTAGTAAGCAAAGCCCACTAGAGAGGCTGGCATTGCAAAAATTCTCTCCAGAAGAAGAAGAAATTCCATCATCAGTTCAGGTGAGGGCTCTTAAAGAGTGGTCATGGTTCCCAGGTGGGCCAGCTGCATGGTTTTCAAGAACAGGGAAGGAGGACTTTTGCCAAAGTGAGATAAAGGAGGGCTCCTGAGTGGCCTAGGTCATTCATCACCTGTGTGGCCAAACTGGACATCTGTCTGTCGTGACAACTGCAACACCCCGAGCAGGTAACTCTCGACACTTGGTCATGGCTGCCCATGAACCCCTTGTCCCAGGCACAGGTGTGGCTGGGGAGGAGGGAGGGAAGAGCTGGCAGCAGACACAGACCGGTGGCTGGGCTGCACTCCTGGCAGGGGTGGGTGCAGCAGGCAGGCCGGACATAGGTGCTGTGCTCTACTTAACTTTTCCCAGGAGTGACCCCTGGGAGTCCCGTGACCAAGGTCCTTCACAGAGCTCATTTAATTCTCACACAACTGGGGAAGGGCTGAGTTCATTGCTACTCTACAAGTGACAATGTTATTTAGCATCCAAATTGAGGTCCTTTGAAGTGAAGGAAGTGTGATTAGTAATTATGTTGGGACACAAGATGTCTATCATGATGATGGTAGAGAAAACTAGTTTCTCTGCTAATCCCAGGAAAATGGGCTCAGAGGTATTAATTAATTTTGCCTGAGCTTCAGTGGTAAGCTTAGTAGCAAACCCAGGTCTTTCAAAGCTGAGATTTCAGGTTTCTCTTCAATACCTGGTACTAGGACCCAACTAGCCCCTGCACCCCATTCACAGGAGGCCCCTGCGCATCTGAAGTGTCTTCCCCACTTGCAGTTTCACTGCACCTCTTCTGTGTTTGGACACACAGACACCACTGTGGTCTGGCTGCCTGCTTCTCAGCATAGGAAACTATTGCACTGGTGTGTGGGCCCCAAGTGTACTAGGCTGCACCACCATGTCTGTGTTAAGTACACTCTACAGTGACTTAATCACCAAATGTTTCTCAGAGCACATTTCCTTTGTTCAGTAACAGAAAGATCTGCTTCGGACTACCAGTAGGTGTAGGTTCTAGGAAAAGCATGTCAGGGTCAAGGGTTATGTGGCAAGGTGTAAGAAGAGGGATACCCATTGCACAGGGCATGGGAAGGCCTCCATCTCTGCACTGGGGCAGATGCCTTACTGAGGAGTAGAAGTCAGTTGTGTAGGCATCTTGGGAGCGCTGAGGAGTTCTGCTTGGGCTGGGTTGTGGAAGAACAGCACACAGTACGTGAAGAAACACCTTGAGGGAAGCTTTGTGAGAAGCAAGGATGCCTGGGGGCTTGAACTGGGCACGAAGAGAAAGAGATGTCAGAGGTGCTCCTAGATTCAGTGGAGATGGATGAACAGCAGTACCGTGTACCAGGTGAATGTGAATTCTGCTTTAAATATGGAGTGTGTGTGGTCAGCAGGTATCTGTATGATGGGATGGATCCAATGGGAATGATGTGAGGACATCTAAGTATGCAGACTGGGATGTGGTGGCTGAATCCAGGGTGCCTTACCAGGCTGCTGAGGCTCACAGACTCCCACACACAGAAGCTAAGGGACAAGGAGATCAAGCTGCTAGCCATGGGAGCTGCGCTTGTGCTATGGTCCACAGCACAGTACCAGCTTGGGCATGACACTCATGAAGACTGAAATGGAGCTGCCAGGAGCTGGGAGGGGCCGTGAGCCCACCAGGAGGGACCTAAGAAAGTCTCTTCCAGAGCTGGCTCTGCACCTGGCAACAGCTGACTCATGCTGCCTCATGCAGAACATCTTTCCTCCTAGTCAGTTGGCAGCCGGGCTCCCCTTGAATCACCTTCCAAGAGAACAATCTGTTTGCCACCTCCACTTTCAGCAACTCATCCTGTAGGAGTGACAGAAAAGGGGCACAGAGACAACCTCTCCCCTCTGCTCCTGCAGACACTGGAATAGGACTTGCTGGCACTGTGCTGCCCTGTGAGCTCAGGTGCCTGGGCTTCATCCTTGACAAGACTGGCCAGTCTCCCCACTGTGCCCATCTATGGGTCCCCCTAGAGGACAGCCGGCCTGTTGGGTTTCACTTCATGGCCCCACGAAATTAGGCACAGGAGCCAGGCTTTGCAGGGACCCAAAGGTGGCACAGTCCAGCACAGGGCCAGGACATGGGCTCAGCAAATACCACCAAGTATGAGCTGCAACAGCTCCTTGTGGTTATTAAGGATGTGGCAGTGTCAAACATTGTGGTGAGGTTTTTATAAGGTCTAACTTAATCTTCACAAGCATCTTGAGGGATGTATACTACTGCATTGTTCCAGCTTAACAAACAAGCGAGCTAAGGCTCAGAGAGGTTAGTCATACTGTAGGTCACACAGCTGTCACAGCAGGCTTGGGTGACCACAGTGGCCCCTTCCTCTCTGGCCCTGAGCCCAGAAAGCAGTGAGGGCTGCAAGGCGCAGGGTCTCTCCAGCTTCATAGATCCAGAGTCGGCATCTTGTCTTGCTTTCTGTTGCTGCTCTTCCTGGGAGCTGCGGAAGAGTTTGCTGCAGGGGGGGCTGTATTTCACAGTGATTATGGAATTATGCCCCACAGCCAATATGCTCAGAGTGCAGTTGGATGCGAAGAAACAGAGTTTGTATTGAATCTATTATGGTCCCGATGTAAATTAATTATAACCTTGCTGCTGGAGGGAAACTTCATGGATAATTAACATGCGCTGGAAGAGGAAGGAGGAAGAGCCAAGGAGCAGCTGTTTATAAAGATGCCGAGCAAGGGCCAGTAGCAGTGCTTCCCTTGGATGTTCAGAGGCTAACCAGAGCCTCACGCTGGCTCCTGGAACAATCACTGAGGTCTTCCAGGAGGCCTCACACACTGCCTAGGTAATCTGGCAGAGGAATCTTTTGCCCCATTCAGCGATGAAGAACTGAGGCTAAAGTGCTTGCTTAATGCAGCACAGCCAGTGAGGCCTTTGGTCTGTACCCTGGAGCCGGGGCTTCATCTCACCACAGCCTGGCAGGCTGCAGGCCAAAGACTGCCCCCTGGGCCCATCTGGTGCTCTGTGCAGGGGAGCTGAGTGTGGGTCTGTCTCTAGTGTGCTTTGCATCCATTTGGTCCTTCACTGTGGTGTACAGAGGAAGCCTCCAGGGGCAGTGTGATGACGGCTGTGAGGACAGTTCAGGGTTGGAAACGTCAGAGTGTTGCCCACTGAGGCTGAGAGGACTTTTGGGTGGGCACCGTCTGGGCCACAGAGTCCCCTTTGGGCTGGCCTGGCAAGAGCCAGTCTTTACCTGGAACTTTCCTGTGCCAGGGGCTGCACAAAATGTCCCTCAGGCATGAACTCTCCCAGGTTATGAGCACCGGGGTAGTAACCACACATCCCATCTTGTCAATAAGTAATGTCAGGGGTGTGAGCATGTTGTACACTGGTTGTCTGATGTCCCCAGAGGTTTGTGTACTGCAAGTTTGGTCCCAGAGTGGGTGGACATTTTCAGAAGTGAGGCCCAGAGCAAAGCAGGCTAGGTCTTGGGGCAAGACCCTGGAAGGGATCCATGCGACCTCAGGACTGCGGTTTGTTTGAAAGAGCCTGGCACCTCCCAGATCCTTTCCCACATGCCCTGACACTGTGATGACAGCTAGCATGAGGCCTTGGACAGCCTACAGATGAGGCACCACACTCCTAAAGCTGAGACCTGCTAATAGGCACCTCTTGGTTTGTAGGACATCCAGCCTCAGGTGCTGCTACAGCAACCTCCAAGAGCTGAGGCAGCTGGTCAGGATGCAGTGGACAGGTGAGGCTGCTGGGGCCTCATCCACTGCCTGGCCTCGGGCTGCTGCGCTCCTGCCAGACTCAACGCTGTGGCCTCGGTAGGACATCTTGGCTGTGGTTGACACCATACAATTGAAGGACCTTTTCTCTGCTCATTTCTTCTTTAAAGGAAACACCCTGTTAACAAGGCTTCTCTTCCCAACAAGGAGCCCCGTAGCACGGTGGGAGGACATGGACTCAGAAGCTGGGCAGACTTGGCTGCTCAGACATGTCATCTTCAGGGATGAATATGATTCTCACAAATTGGAGCCATCAGGCCTGTCACAAGGGGCCTGCAGCGGTTGGGACCCACATAACCTGAGCAAACGAGATGAATGTCACCTGGGTCAATGACGGAAACCCGGACCCAGGGAGAAGTGGAGGAGCCAGACAAGTATGTGCATGTGTCTGGAGTGTCTGTCCTTTTATGTGCCTGTGTGTTTGTGTGCAAGGAGCAGCCCTGAAAGTAGTCAAGCTGAGAGTTATCTCAGGGCTCAGACGGTAGGAGGGAGTGAAAGGGTGCTGAGTGTGGAGTGTAGGGCATGGAGTAAACAGGGGCCGAGGTGTGGGGATAAAGCTCTTTTCCCACTTCCCTCATTTGTAGCTGAGCTGTGAACACAAGCCAGCAGCCTGCACACCTCCTCTGGTCTCAGTCAGAGAACAGGAGGGAGGGCGCTTTCCCCCACAAGGTCACCCTTCCCCCTCTCTCCCTTTGCTGTCCCCAGCCTGAGGCTGCTCTGGGTCCTCTGCTCAGTAACGCAGGGCCAGCATGGCCAGGGTTTGCAGCGGCCACATGCAGGGAGTTTGTGCCTGAGAGCGAAGCAGAGCTTGGAAACATCTGCTTCCCTTTCACTCTGGAAAACTGCGGCTTTATCAGGTTCTCTGGGGGCTGAACTGCAAGCTCAGAAATCTGAAATCTGACCTACTTTCCTCAAAGTATCTTCCTGTCTGTTCCTGCCTCCCAGCCTCTGGTCTGTTTCATCAGCCCTCGGCTGATGCCTGCTTCCTAGCTGAATTCAAGCCACCTTTTCTCTCCATTTCCGGGCAGGCATTCTTCCCTTCCTCAACACAACCTTTTTAGAGATGCAAAAGCTCAGGCCCATGGGGCTATTGATGGTCCCAAACACATGGTACAATCTCCATGACTGCCCCAGTTCTGTCAGTCACCTGGCAGTCAGGAGAAACACAAAAGGCAAGATGCAAGGCCTGACCTTGGGAAGCGACCCGTACAGTGGAAAGTGGGGCCAGATCAGCTTGGCCTCATCACCTCAGGCCCTATGCATGCGAGGCTCCTCTTGAGTCGTGCTGACTTGTTTGTCTCTCCTCACCCTTACCTGCTGATGCCCCTGGCACGTGTTGGGTCTCTGACAGCACTCCTCACCTACACTGGCTCCTCATTCCTGTCTCCCATGTTCTCTGTGCCTGGTCCCACTGATCTCATGACAAAGTGATTGTGTGTACTTTTTAGTGTAGTCATTGGTCTTTCCACAAGATTGTGGGTGTACCCTTGTGGGGTTGTACCTGCTGGTGAAGATGTTTGCTGGGTGTGTGGATGAGTAAGCAGAAGTGTGCAGGGCACTGGTCTGCTGGTTGGCCTCTGCCTGTGTGGAAATGGGAAGAGAAACCTTTTCTGAGCTGAACAGGCCTGCAAAATACTGGCTGCTTTGTAAAGATGGAAGGGATGATAAAAGCAACTCCCAGTGGGAAACTTGATCACTAGTTCAGATTGGTGCTCACACTTCGCGTCCTCTATTGGATGGGAGAGGATAGCATTACCTCTCACCTCCTCCTAAAGATCCATAACCTTTGTCCAGTCATAAGAAAAATATCAAAAGACAAACATATCTGAATTATGTTCTTCAAAGCTATCAAGGTCACCCAAAACAAGGATAACCTAGGAGATTGTCATAGCCAAGACAACTCCAAGAAGAAATAGCAAGAAATCGTAAGTAGAGTTCTGGATGCACTCCTAGGACAGATAGCATCAGAAAATAGGAATCAACTATGGACATTAACTATAATGATGGTTACTGGGTCATTCATTGCTAAAAAACAAACAAACAAACAAACAAACAAAAAAACCATAGGAATATAGGATGTTAAGAACAGAAAAAACTGTGTATGATCAAAATACAAACTTCTGTTTTGTGACAGACACTGGGCATGAGAAGTACAGACTGGGGGAAAATCTTTGTAAAACACTTATCATACTGGTATCAGAAATATTTAAAGACTATTAAAATGACATGAGAACAAACAGCTGAAATGTAAATCAAACACTAAACAAACAGTATACCAGATGGCAAATAAGATTATAGAAGGTGGTCAATTCATATGTCATTGGAGAACTGTAAATTAAAGCAAGAAGATATTACTATACACTTACTAAAATGGAGCACTACTCTAGCATAAAGAAGGGTAACTTTGAGTCATTTTGTGGGAAAATGGATGTAGCTGGAGACTATAATGTCAAGTTAAATCAATCAGGCAAGTTTACATACTACATGGCTTCTCTTATGTGAGAAACTCAAAGTATAAATAATTTAAGAGCAAAATAAAAGATAGATACTGGGGAAAAGAGCTCTTTTGTAAATGGAAAGAGGATGAAAAGATGGGGAGAACAGAGGGAGGGGAGGTGCAGAGAATGATAAAAATAACTGAGGTGGTTATGAGTGTATACCAACTCCTCATAACAAATGGGGTGTAATTATGGATTGCAACAGATACTCACTGTCATGGCTCCTGTCCAGATGTCCCATCAAAGTCTCCTGCTGTCATTGGCAGTTGGATCTGGAGTGTGTGACACTGGAATGAAGGGTGTGGTTTCTAAATCAGTGTGCTGATTGGTTTGACACAGCTGTAGCTAGGGTTAGGGTGTGAGTGCTACACCTGCCCTAAGGCTGGCATCGGAGAGAATGAGACTAGTGTGCTCCCACCTACCTGGTTGCCCTGGACTGTTTTTCCTCCATAATGCCACCTGCCTTGGAATCAACACGCTATGGACTGAAACCTCTACACACTGTGAGCTAAATACACCTTTTCTCCTTTAACTCTGGGTGCTGTATACTTTGTCTCAGCAACAAGAAAAGTAACTAAAACCCTGATAAAATAAAACCTGAATACAACAAAAAAAGAAAGATTAGTTAAGAAGAAAATAAAATCCAAAGCACTGCAACAGCAAATGCTCATGAGGGTGAGGAGCTGAAGAAACCTTCATTTTGAGGGGAGTGCTTGCTTTGGAAGACATGTAGTTTCTTACTAAGCTAAATGTATTCTACTGTATGATTCAGTAATTATGCTCAGTGTTCACACAAAGGAGTTGAAAATTTATATCCACATGAATGTTCATAGAAGTTTTATTGGTAACTTCCATATTTGGAAGCAGCCAAATTGTTCTTCAGTAGGTAAATGAACTGTGATAAATCCAGACAATGAAACGTTATTCAGTGATCTTCAAGACATGAGAGATCAAATCATAAAGGGCCACAGAGGGACTTCAATACATATTAAAAGTGAAAGAAGCCAAGATGTATATATATATACAATTCCAACTATGTGACATTCTAGAGAAGACAGATCTTGGAGATGATTCTGTGTTCTGTGGCTGCCAGAGAGGCAGGGGGTCTGACTAAGTGAACCCAGAATGTAGAACACTGGAAAGGGAAGCTGTTCTGTGTGTACTGTAATGGTGGGGACACCAAACAATGGCACTTAATGTAAATCACAGACTTTTTGTTAATAATCATATATTAATATTAGATCATCAGTTCTAGTGAGTGCACCACAGAAAGGCAAGATAGTAATAACAGAGAAGATCTGAGGGGAAGGTTTAGGGAATGCATGAACCCTTTTCATTTTCTGCTCAATTTTTCTGTGAGCCTAACACTGATAAAACAAAAGTATATTAACTAAAAACAAGTAAACACATTTTTAATTAAAAATTGGACAGCAAAACCTTCCCAGTCACCTCTCTCCTTCCTGCTGTCCTAGATCTTCTCCAGCTCCTGGAGTGACTCCTCCCAGGCTCTGAGGATGAGTGACAGGGTGGAGGAGTCCCAGGGACAGAGCTCAGGACTCTGTCATACACTAAAATTATTGTAGCATTCCAAGAGACAGGAGAGACCAAATAAGTGCCAGAAGGATTTTATTGAAGGTGTATATATAACTCAGTGGACTCTGCCCAAAATGGCTGAGCAAAATCACAAAGGCAAGAGGGTTCTTTATATATACAATCTTTGGCATGTGGCAAGCAAATTACAGAAACAAGAAACAAAGGCTGTTGTTATTCCCGAATCACTTTCTTAGCTTAGCCTTGAGGAGAAACAGTGTCCTATGTACCCAGGGTGTAATAAAAGTAGTTTACAGCTGTTAGCTGTGAACTGTATCAGTCACAGAACCTCAGAGGAGAAGCTGTCCAGAGATGGGCTGCCTGCCATCTCTTCTGTCACTTGGGAAGGAGGCAGCATCACATTCCTGAGGAGCAGGCCAGTCTTCTAGGGTCAGGCAGAGTCTCAGAGCAGAGGCTTGTCTTTTTCTGAATTGTGTCTCAAAACCTCTCAGTTGGACCAATGATGAGCATTTCTGTACCTGACCCTGACTTGGGGCTGTGGGTACTGATTTGATTTTACTGCTTGTGATTGGATGATCCAGGTTTTTATATTTTCTCATTTGTATTTTAGTAATTGATGTATACCTAAGAATCTACCCATTTCTTTTGGATTCTCCAATTTTTTGAAGTACAGATTTTCTCTTTTTTGGTTTTTTGAGACAGGGTTTCACTTTGTAGTTCAGGCTGTCCCTGAGCTCAGCCTCAAACTCACATCACAGCAAATCTCCTGCTTCTGCCTCCCGAGTACTGGGATTACAGGCGTGAGCCACCACGCCCGGCACTGTGGTATGTGGTACTGGCTGCTGCTGGCCGTGAGTCTCCATGCCCAGTATGGTATATGGTTACCAGGGATTGAACCTGGGTCCTTGGGCTTGCAAGATAGGCGCCAGAACCACTGAGCTAAATCCCCAGCCCTTGAAGTACAGATTTTCTAAGTAATTACTAGAGTAATCTTTTGAATCCATTGTGATTTTGCCTTTTTATTTTCCTTGCATTGATTGGGTCTTTTTTTTTTTCCCCATTTTTTTTGAAATCAACTTAGTTAAAGATTTGTCCATATTTTTCAAGAAACTAGTTTTTCAATTCACTGGCTCTTTGTATTCTCAATTTCATTCATTTCTACTGTGATCTTTATAATTTCCTTCCTTGCACTATATTAACATTTGGTCCATTTTTGATTCTCTAGGATCTTGAGGTGCATCACTAGGTCCTTTATTTGGGCTCCTTCTTTTTTTTTTCTTTTTTTTTTTTGAGACAAGGTCTCTCTTTGTAGTTGAGGCTGGCCCTGAGCTCACCCCCCAACTCACATCACAGCAGTCCTCCTGCCTCTGCCTCCCGAGTGCTGGGATTACAAGTGTGAGCCTGGCACTGTGGTACATGGTACTGATTGTTGCTAGGTGTGAGTCTCTACACACAGTATTGTATGTAGTTATCAGGGGACTGAACCCGGGCCCTTGCTTTTGCAAGACAGGTGCCAGAACTACTGAGTTAAATCCATAACCCCTCCTTCTATTTTTTAATGTGAGCATTTAAGGCTAGAAATTTTCCTCTTAGGATCACTTGGATTCTGTCTCATAAATCCTGATAGGTTGTACTGGCAATATCAATTGATTCTAGAAACTTTGTCTAATTTCTTCCTCTCGATTATCCAAGAATATGTTGTTTAATTTCTATGTATTTGCATAATTTCTGTGATTTCTTTTGGCATTGATTTTTATTTTCCTGGCACTATGATCTGATCATATACATGGTTTAACTGATTCTTTTGTACTTAAGCATGCTTTGTGGGCTGTACTCCCTTCGTTATACCTACTCTCCTAAGGAAAAAATCCTACTCTTGAAAGATCCAGCCTTCTCTGTGAGCAGAGAGTGACCCATCTTTGAAGATGGTGTCCCGTGGCCTGAGTACTATCTGTCCACAAGGCCTGGCCTTTTCCAGATTCCAGCAGCCATTGAAAAATTGTCTAAACCACAGCAAGAGAGAGCTTCGGCAAGAGAAGAGGTAAAGGGAAATAGTAAATAGCTAAAGAAATGGAAGAAAGAAAACACAGTAGATGTAGAAGAAATAATGCAGTTTCATTCTAATACTTTGCAGTATTGCCAGCTTTACTCAGATAATGACTTTTGACATGCAGCATGGCCACTCAAAGTAGAAAGAGTATCCAAGTTTGCTTCTGTATTACTTGCATGAAGGAAATGGGACTTGTGATGGGATTTGGAGTAGTTTCACATGATGCAGGTTTTAGTGAAGCATTGCTCTCTATAAAATCTGGAGGGACTTCATGTAAAATAAAATGAGGCTTTGTACAGAACCTCTTCTTCCTATATACTAGGCACTCTACAAATGTAATCCTACTTATTCCTCACAACAGCTGCTTTGAGAGACATTTGTAAGCATTAATCCTTTTGGAGACCAAGAAGGAACATTTTGTTGTCGTGACCCAGACTGAAGTGTGTCCTCCAAGTAGCCTAGGTTTTGTGGCTTTGAACCTCACAAGGTAGGGCCATTAGAGCATCTCTAAGGTGCTCAGATCAGAAAGATAAGCTGACAGCAATCTTGTCCTTATGAAGAGAAGGCTCAGGAGGAGGCAGTGAGTGTCCTTTGTTTAGTTACTGAAGGTTTGTACTGAAGGGGGTGTGAGACTGATTCCAAAGGTTTCCATCAGATATAGTGGAGACCTACTCTGCTATTGGTGGATATGAGCACTACATGAAAACTACAGGAGACCTAGTTCCTCCCAGTACACTCTCAATGTGGGGAGAGGTCCCAGTCCTGCCCTGACATGGGAAGGGTAGACCAGATGGTTTCTCAGTTGGGGCCTGGGAGCCATCATTCTTGCTGGTTTTGGTGATAGGTTGCCCTTGAAGATGGCCCTGATGCTGTGAGAATGAGCATAGGGATGAAGGCTAGGGTGATGGTGTGCTAGGGAGGATGACATCAGGTCTATAGTCGGAGGGGACCAACATCAAACATCATTGCCACTACTCTGCTCCATGACTTGGAGCAGGTTGCATACCTCTGGCTTGTTACCTTCACTGTCAGATGACGGTAATGGTAGCTCTTTCCTCATAGGGATGAGGATAGAGGACACCCAGAGGGCTCCCAACACTTAGCCGCTAAGTAGCACTCCCACAAGACATGACACCCTCACAGTACCCACAGAGCACTCCTTCTGGCCATGTCACTCACTCCTCCAGGCTGGGCTTGCCTACATGCTTTCTGCTAGGTCCCTTGAAGACACAGGGGCAGGTGAACTTCCTACTCTCCACCCTGCCTCTCTCTCCTGCTCTCATGTCTCTGCTGCCATTGTTATGACTACACTGCAAGGGGCTTTGGTTTGCATTCCAATTGCTGCCCCTGTTTGTGTCTTGGTCCAGTCAGTGTTAGAGGGGCACACATTGGCCTGGGAAAGGGAGAGGTCCAGTAGCTCCCCTCTTTGCTCCACCTTCATCAGGATGTCCTGTGTCTGCCTTCCTCTTCCCAAAGAAGAGGAGGTTAAAGAAAGAGGCAAACAACAGCCTTCAGCCTTCCGGTCTTCACTTTCTTTAACATGCAGGGCCATATAATAATAATAATATACATACATACATACATACATACATACATACATACATACTAACCTTCCAGCCAATCACAGTTCAGCTACCCTGCAATTAAACAAATCCACAAAACCGCAACACATATTTACATCTCATTAACAGAAGCCAAATGCAACAACGGCATTAAAATTAAGAAATTAGACACAATTATCCTGTCGGCAGCAGTTGGGGGAAGTTGTCAAGGGCTGGTTTATTCATTAGTTTTCACAGAAGTTCAGCAGCTCCCTAATTGTGTGCTGCTATTTTTTACCCCCTCCTCCTCTTGCTTAAAAAAAAAGTCACTGGAGGCTTCATTCTCAGCAGGGCTCAGGCTTTGGGTGTCCTGAGACTGGGCCAGGGAAGGGTGGGAAGGCTCGTCTCTGCTACCATCTGAGTTCTCAGACCCCAGCCCAGTCCTGGCTCAGCTGCAGGGCCAGGCGGTTGGGAAGGCCTGGGTGACCGTCAGGCAGCGGCACGTCCGCAGGTCCCCTCTGGATGCCTCGGCACTGCTGGCCTGAGCTGTCAGTCTCTGCCAGAACTTTGAGGAGCTAGTGCTTCAAGTACCACATCCCACTGCCTCTGATCCTGGTAATAGTGCCCACCCAGTCAGGGCCATATAATAATCATATAAACAAATAAATACTAACTTTACAGCCTATCACTGTTCAGCTACCCTACAATTAAACACTGATGGAAAAGGTTAAGACTTCTCCATCAGTGACACCTTTGGGCTTTGTCAACAGATGGAGCAAAGGGGAAAGAAAGCTTCCTGTGCTTTTGCACATCTAAGGGGACCCGGACAGTGGCTTTAGAAAACCCAGTGCCTGACAAGCCTCAAACTGTGCTTCGTGGTCCCTGGGTTTGGAGTGAGGAGACCCAGGTTCCGGTCTCATGGCAGCTGGCACTGGAGCAGTGAAAAGGTGAGCTGTGGCTGGCTCTTCTTCCTCAGAGTCCTCTGTGAGGTGAGTTGCAAACATCCAGGGTCATTAGCATTTGGTCTTTGTTATAGCTCCACCTCTCATCTTTCCTATGACTTGTCCATCCATCCATCCATCCATCCATCCATCTATCCATTATTTATTGAGCAGACATTCTTTTCCTGTCCCATGAGTAAAGCATGGCAGGGAACACACAGACCTCTGTCACAGGTCAGGAGCAGACACAGAGAATGGCCACATGTGTTGAAAGTGCTGAGATGAAGCTTAATCGGAAACTGCCACTAGGGAGCACTAAGAGTTGAAATTCAAGGCTCCCTAGGGATAGGTGTGGAGCAGCTTCCAGAGGAAGTGATGTAACAGCTGGAACTCAGCCCCCTGTACCTTCCCAGGCATTTGGTCTCTGGGTTTCAGCTGCTGCTTTTCATTCCAACTTCTGGAGGAAAAGGTCCTAGGATGTCCTGGAATTGGATGGAATATGAAAGCGAAGTCAGGAAAAGGGAGTTAATCTTGTTTTGTGTGGGTGTAAAAGTGCAACAGTGCATCCTGAAAGCCTTTCTAATCCTCTCCACTGTGACCACACTCTCCTATGGCTGAGGGTGCATAAAATGTCAAAGTGGCAGGACTAGAGTGGTGCTTGCTATATTCCTGAGACTAGCTTACTAATTAAACATAACAATCCTGATCCTCTCCAACTACATGAGGAAAGTACTGTCATAATGTGTCCATTTGGGAAGCAGCTCAGAGAGGCTAAGTCACTGGTGGTGGGAGGGAAGCAGCAGTGTGTGGGTCGCAACAAGGCAGTCAGGTTTGCAGGGCACACTCATTGTGCAAAACCCTGTTCTTGGTTCTCCCTGAGGGTCAGGACACGAGCCAACCTACTCAAGATCACACAGTCCCTTGGGTATGTGCTTAGGGGCTCCAAGCCTTCTGCAGGTGAGGAAGTCCAGCTTAGCTCCTCAGGCCTCTGGGTGTCTCTGTCATAAGCTCAGTCTTGGGGACACCTGGAGCCCTAAGGTGGCATCATTTCTGAGGGCCTAGAAACCTTCAGGGTAGCAGGCCTTCTAGCATGGACCAACTCCAGCTGCCCCTGGGCCCTGAGGAGATGGGGAGGTGTAGAGAGGGAGTATCTAGACCAGATAAAGAGGCAGTGGTGGAACAGCTGGTGGAGAGGAGGAGCCTGTTGGCCTGGAGGGAGACTGGAGAGGGGACAGGACTGCAGACTGCCCCTGCTGTCACCTCTGAGGAGCAGAGGGCCTGGGACCCTCTCTTTAGCACACAGCTGAAGGGCCAGAGGACAGGTGGATGAGGGTGGTTTCTAGTCCTGCATCCTGACTCCACCCTCGGTCAGGATGAGCTATCCCTTGTTTGCACTCCCCTGTACCTCCACCCCACCCCGTGTGCAGTCCCAAAGCTGGGTTGTCATGTCTCCAGCCCCACGAGGGCCTACTCATGTTCTAATATTTGCAATGCACCCTCTAGGTGCTAAGTAAAGCAGAAAATGCAGCCTTCCCAGGATGGACACTGTCTTCACAGAGAAAGGCTGGGAAAGGGATCTCTGCACAGGTGCCACTCGCCATTCCTGCAGTGAGACCAAGGCTAGCAGGGCCAAGAATGGTGTCCTCACAGTGTGGAGAGGAGCAGCTGGAATCCATGGGCTGGGTTAGGATGCCCAGGCCTGGGACTGCTGATGATGGCTTGTGCTCTTTATCAGCAAAATGCAATCTAAATAATCCTTCCCTCCCTATCTTGTGGGTAATAGGTACTGTGTCTCAGCAAAAGAAAAGTAACTAGGACAATATATAATTAAAATTTTGTAAATATGCAAATTACTTAGGCTTATTGTTAAATTATTTACGTAAATTAAGGATGAAGATGTCATTCATTTGTTCATCTCTCACCTTTGGCATTTTGGTGCACAGTTGACCCTCTGCATCTGTAAATTCATCCAAACAGATCTCAACTAATCTCTAAAATAGCACCAGTAGTGTACTTGTAGTCTTTTGTGTCATTTCCCCCTACACAGGACAGCATAGCAGCTATTAGCATAGCACACTTGTTGCACTAGGTGTTCTGCATGATGCAGGTGCTCTGCAGGACACAGTGGAGGCAGAGTTCACATGTGAACACAGGAGGTTCCACATGAGGACATGAGTGACATGGATTTTGCATTATGGATGCTAAGGGATGACCACACAGCAAACATGAACGTGAGCATTTCTAGAATTGCACAAATACCCTTTAAAATATAAACAAAGTTGTACAAATCTGAACTTAGGTCACAATCTGAACACACATGGTAACAAGCTGCTGATCAAGGGTGAGAACTTCTCAGCTCTGTGCTCACTGTGCTGTTGGAAGGCCTGACCCTCGTCTTGTCCTCACCCAGCCGCCTGAATCCCTGGATTGGCTGATGCCCAGTTTCCCGAGCCCAGCGGTGATGCCTGCCTTGGTGGGACCTTACAGACCCATCTCATGCCTCCCTTCACTTCACCCAATCTATCCACAAAAGAACCAGCTCAATAAACTGGACTCCAACTCTCCTCGGAGTTACTCTGGAGGTCCTCTTCAGACCCCGAGTCAGCTTGTTGAGTGCTTTCCTGGTCACCATCACTTACCTAGCAGTTATTGTCGACGGGATGTTTGTGGCTGCTTTATTTTCCTCTTTGGACAAAAGGTGTGTTCATTTTTACCCTCTTTTTTCAAATTCCCTTGAATTAATCTGATGATGTTCTTTATTATCCCATTTCTCTATTAATTTGCTGTATGTCCTCTCTCTTATTATTCCTTTGTGGTTACTGAAGACAGCATGCCATCATCTCTGAAATCATGTGATCTAATGTGCAAATGGTGTTTTTACCACATCTTGGGTGCTGCTAAAATTTTGGAAGCGTTCAGCTCCAAAAGGTTGTTAATATATCTGTTTTAATAGTATATATATTTTAAACCCTACATATCATTACTGCTTTTGTTTTAACCTACAACTGATATTTGTTTTTATTAAATCAAGTAAATCCATATTCCTGAATGTGACATTTATCATTCAGTTCTACATTTACATGGAAGGGGTTTTCTTTTTCTTTCTTTCTATTTTTTGGTTGTAGTAAAGAGCAAACTTCCCCCAGGCCTTTTTACACTTTTTATTTTGAGTCACAGTCACACTATTTTGTGCTTTAACTTGGAACTTTAATACCTGCTGATTCTCAAATACTGCATTTTCACCCAATTATAATTTCCAATTATATTTATCAAATTTCCATCTTTTCA
The DNA here is from genome assembly GCA_004026965.1 of Petromus typicus. Classification (NCBI taxonomy): domain Eukaryota; kingdom Metazoa; phylum Chordata; class Mammalia; order Rodentia; family Petromuridae; genus Petromus; species Petromus typicus. Next base: position 27,992 of record PVIR01013750.1, read on the forward strand.
TCTATGTTGAGCTTTGTTTCACTGTGCCAACATATTAATTATAGAAGAACAGACTTAGGTAATGTCTTATTCCTTAATTTAAGGCTTGTCTTGCTTCAATAATTGTATAAGTTGATTTGGGGCTAGGTTATAGTTTTACTGACTCAATTGGCAGAAGATGAGAACAGACTACTGTACAGAGAAACAGTAGAATGTGGGAAGGAACTTTCCATATGTTGTTTTCTAATTGCTCAGATAACCTATAGGCAGGGTGAAGCAGTGTGAAATCTTCCACAGAGAAGTTGCTATGGGACTGAAAATAGAATGAAGATTCTAGAAGTTAATTAGTGTTGTTAGAGTTTTTCCTTGTCCAGAGGGAGACTATCTTATTTTCTGGGGATCTGGTTGAATATTGGAAAGGCCATGGCTTTCCAGTAAGGGTCATTCTCTAGAGTAAATGTTACTCTGCATTAACTTTAAGAAATTTTAAAATTAGGGGCTGGGGATTTAGCTCAGTGGTTCCAGTGCCTGTCTTGCAAGTGCAAGGACCTGGGTTCGATCCCTGGTAACCACATACCATACTGGACATGGAGACTCACACCCAGCAGCAACCAGTACCAATTACCACAGTGCCGGGCATGGGGGCTCACGCCTGTAATCACAGCACTAGGAAGGCAGAGGCAGAAGGATTGCTGTGATGTGAGTTGGAGGCTGAGCTCAGGGCCAGCCTGAACTACAAAAGCAAGACCCTGTCTCAAAAAAAAAAAAAAAATTTTTTTTAATATATAATGAAGCACTTTAGATCCTGTTTAAGGTGGTCCATTTGTGATTGGCTTAGTGACTGGAACAACTGCACACAGTCTTCAGTGGAACACCATAGAATGCAAGTTCTCTATCTGTGCAGTGATTACAATGCCCAACACACAAAAAATAACACCAGAGAAGAAAAGAAACAAGGCAACCTAAAGCATAATCATTAAGAAACAATAATAAAAGCAAAGAAATAAAAATCAATGGATAACGACTTATTTTGAGATGGCCCAGGTATTAGGTTTACTAGACAAAAAAACCTGAAAACCATTATTGTAAATAGTTAAAGACCCTTTGAAACTTTAATTTCATAATTGTAGCTGCTTGGGAGAATTAGATAGGAGGATAGAAATTTTCAAGCTTTGGCAACTTAGTGAGATGTTGCCTCAGTATAACAAATACAAAAAGTGGGGACATAGCTCGGTAGTAAAGTTCTTGTTTAACACTGAAAAGGCTTTGGGCTTGATCCTCAGAGTCATGAAAAATTTAATTCTCATGAGTAAACAGCGAAACACATAAGTAACCAAACAGTGAAGCATATAAATAAGAATCAATAAAAAATTCAGATTAAGATATGAATAATTTAAACAAAAATGTGTTAGATAGGCTAGTATGGTTTATGTCTAGATGTCCTCTCTAAACCTTATGTGGTCACAGGTGGGTTTTTTCAGAGGTGGCTGGATCTAGACTGTGATGCTGGGAATAAGGATGTGTGATTACTATATAGGTCCATTCATTGGTTTGACATAATTCTGGGCTCAGATAATGGCAAGGCCCATCCTCAGTGAGTGCTGCCTCCTGGAAAGGTATGTAGCCTGGAAAAGACAAAAGGGACAGAAAGACAGCTGCTGTCATCACTTGCTGCTTTGCTACTTCACCGCTTTGCTGACTTCTGCCCACCAGGAGCTGTCTCTCCTCTCCGTGCCTTCTTGCCATAGAGCCAGCCAACTAGGAACTGAAAGCCCTATAAACTCTGAGCTAAATAAACACTCCTCCCTTTAACACTGGTTATAGAGTGTTTTGTGTCAGCCATGAGAAAAGTAACTAAGACATGGACTAAATAGCAGAATGGAAATGGAAGGAAGAAAAGATCAACATATTAAGCAATAACTTATTAATAACTATGAAATCAGAAGATTAAAGTGAAAAAAAATGAAGGAATTTAAAGAAAGAAGGTCCTACAAGTCTGTGAGATAAAAATTATTATCTCACTATCACTGAGTCCCAGAAGGCATAGATAGAATGTGACAGTAAAAACTATTTGAAGAAATAAGTCTCAAATATTTCCTAGTCTAAAAGTTTAGCAATACCTTGGGAGATACGTATGAAGTAAATAAATCATACCTAGCAGGTTGCACTGCAATTCTTGAAAATCAAAACCTAGAAAACAGCCTGAGCATATAGATATACTAACCATTGAAGGAACAAGAATATGTTCACACCAGACCTCTCACCAGAAATAAGAGAGACCAAAAAATAATTTAACAGTATTTAAAGAACTAAAAGGAAAAACAAGTGATGTCAACCCAGAATTGTATATCCATTGAAACTATCCCTCAAATATGGCTGCAAAACTTTATTTAACATACAAACTGTTCTGTTCAGCACTCTTATGTTGAAAGTTTTAACCCTAAAAGTTGGCCTTTATGCTGACTAAAAACTGAGAGCAATAGGAACAAACGAAGAGCAGTATGTTCAGGCTGTTAAATGTTTGTGTCACAATTGGTTTTTTTTTGTTTTTGTTTTTGTTTTTTTTACTTTTCTTAACAGATTGATGAATTGTCCAAAGCAAAAATCATATTTATGTCAAGCAGAGGATTTAATATGTGGAAACAAATGACTTTAGAATGATAACACAAAGAATGGAAAACTATTTGAATTAAATGATATCCTTTAAAATATGCAGTGGAAAAGATGAAATGCCCGGTGTGAAGGTGAACAATAATAATTCTAATTCTATTGTGAAAAGAACAAAGTTCCAGAGCAGTGCGACAGACCTGGGGCAGCCATCTTATCATGCTTTTCTTTCAGGATGAAAGATGTTAACTTATGAGTTGTTTTTTCTAAACCAAAACCTCAGTATTCAACCTGAATTGCTGAGGTAGTGCTTTATGACGAATAGATGGATTTGGGGTTCTTGTCTCTAGAAGGTTTGCCATCCCCACCTAGACTAACCACAAATGTAATATAGTTTGAGTATTCTGTGGCCAAAATGTTTGCACTCAGAAGTGTTTCAGATTTTAAATTTGTTCAGATTGTGGAAGAGTTATATACCTATAATGAGATGTCTTGGTAATGGAACTCAAGTCTAAACATGAAATTTGTTTATGCTTTTTATATACTTTATATGCACAGCCTGGAGGTAATTTTATACACTATTTTTAGTGTGACTGTGTTTTGACTGTGACTTATCACTTGAAATTAGATGTGGAATTTCCCACTCTGTCATCATGTCAGCATTGCATTTGTGGATTTCGAATTAGGATTAGGGCTACTTTTGGAGTATGGCTACTCAACATATAATCAGAATGCCTACTTTTAAAACAACAAAAGAAATAAAATGAAAAATTTCAACTGATTCAAAAGAACAGAAAAGGAGCAACAGAAGAAGTATACCAGAAGAACAAATGAAAGCAAAGTCATGGGTGACTCAGACCTGATCATATGGTGACAGCCAATGATGAGGATGACTCTAGCTAGAAATCAAAGAAGTCACACATGTACCATCTATGCAATGTGAATTTTACTTAGGAAGAGGCAAAAGCAAAAGGGAAGAAAAGGAGAAGCACAGCCTGCCTTTGCTTACCTCACCAGCCCTATAGGACACAGCATATCCAGCATTAGCCTGCAGTTTTCTGAACACTGGGGCTCCAGGGGGGTGTCTAGGAAGATTCAAATCTAATGACTTCTTCCCTGAGGAGACTTCCAGTGCTTCTGAGGTAGGCTCCTTCCTCCGTATTTCTTCATACGAGAAGCCTCATGAGTCCCACACAACTTTTAGAAATTTTAAGCTGCCCTGACCCCAGCCAATGTTGCATGAAAGAAGTCAGTTGTGCACTGAGGTATCTCAGACATGCAACTTTTGCTCCCACTGTGTTCAGTGGCCATAGCTTTGCTGCAGTTCTTCCTTCCAGCAGAGCTGGGCCCACAGTAGTTGTGGCTCCAAACACAACATCACCAAATGCACTCATTCAGAAAAAAACAGCTGTGAGCTACTTGGGCAGAGTTTTTCTCTCTGGAATTTTACTGACTTTAAAACATGACTTTTGTAATTTATCATGTTTATTTCTTTTTTAAAATTTTTTATTTTTATTGGTACATTATGAATACACATCATAATCACATTCAACATTGAGAGTTTGTACCAGAATATGACATGACTTGATTCTCATTTTTTCCCTTTCCCCCTGCCCTGCAACCACCAACCCCCTACATACACAATCTTTATTTTCTTTTTTCTTTATTATTACCACATTTGTTTTCCCCTCATTATTTACCCTTACACTCAATATCATGCTTATTTCAATTATTGCCAAAAGTGTTTTTCTGACATGACTGCTACCTCTTACTTAGAAGTAAAGGTATGCGATTTTTTTTGCTTTGTACCCTGCCCAGTGAAATTTTCCTTCAGAGTCCATAGTGTGGGATGCTTCTGATAACTGATCCTTTGGTGCATATCATAATGTCAAATGTCCGGGCAACTGGGTGGCATGTGTGAGGCAGGGGCTGAGGGACTCTCTTTGCAAGCACATAGTGGGAGTAATCATGCATCAATATTGGTCCATAGAATCCTTCCAGAACTTTCCAGAACAAGCGTGAGGTGGGTAACAGAGATTTTGATTTCTTCCATTCTTACTTTATCTGCAAGGCTGGCTGTGTTTTGTATGAATTCCTGGAAGATATTAGTATTATTAGAGAAGGAAGTTTCTTTTGGATGGTAGATGAATAAGATGAGTTCCAGTGGCAACTTGGGTGTTCACTTACTAGACTATGACTTGGGGAAGATCTGCAAGCCTTAGTGTCTTAGTTTTCCTGAGATTTTGTGGAGAAAACAAAATTATGCATCTTTCAAGTTTTTCATGAGGATTAAACACAGTAGAGCTTGCAGAAGGCCTTTGGTGACTTGGAAGCCTTGAGGCTGTGTGTGGATGTCTTTCAAAATACACCACATACTAGCTCACGGAACATGATTAAGCAGATGAAAAGGAACTAAAATTATCTCTTGCATATCATTAGACCATAGTGCAATTAAATTAAAACTCAATGGCAAAATAAACCACAATGGAAATGAAATAATACTGTCCTGAACAACCAATGGGTCACAGATAAAATTAAATAAGTTAGACAGTTTCTACAACTAAATGATAATGACATTACAACACATTAGAACTTGAGGGGCTGCAATGAAAGCAGGCCTATGAGGGAAATTTGTAGCAGTGAGTGTCACATCAGGAAAATAGACTCAGCTGAAATAAACAATGTATTGTTGAATCTCAAGTTTCTCAAAAAAGAAGAGAAATTCAAGTCTAAATCTCATATGAGAGAGGAAACTATAAAAATCAGAGCAGAGGGTATTTGGCTCCTATGTCAAAAATGAGATAGCTTAGTGTGTCTGGAGTTATTTCTGGATCTTCTAAACTATTCCACTGATCCTTGGATCTGTTGCTTTGCCAGTACCATGTGGTTTTTATCACAGTGGCTTTGTAGTACAGTGTCAAGTTGGGGATTGTAATACCCCCTCTCATCATGTCCTTATTGTTTAGAATTGCTTTTGTCATTCTAGGTCTTTTGTGATTCCAGATTAATTTCTGAATTATTTTCTCTAGATCTGTGAAATATGCCTTTGGGAGTTCAATTAGGATTGCGTTGAATCTGTATAATATTTGTGGGAGTATAGCCATTTTGACGATAGTGAGTCTTCCAATGCAGGAACAAGGTATGTTTTTCCATTTTCTGGTATCTTCTTCTATCTTCTTTTTCAGAGTGCTGTAATTTTCAGAGTAGAGGTCTTTCACCTCCTTTGTTAGATTGATTCCTAGGTATTTTATTTTTTTGGATGCTACTGTGAAGGGGATTGATTCCCCAATTGCTTGCTCAGTGAATCTGTTGTTTCTGTAAATGAAGGCTAATGATTTTTGAGCATTAACCTTTTATACAGCTACACTACTAAATTTTGTGATTAGGTCCAGCAGTCTCTTGAAATTGAGTTTTTAGGGCCCTCTAGATAGAGTATCATGTCATCAGCAAATAATGACAGTTTAACTTCTTCATTTCCTGTATTTATTTCTTTTATTTCTTTGTCTTGCCTAATTGCTATGGCTAATGTTTCCAACACAATATTGAACAGAAGTGGTGAAAGTGGACATCCTGGTCTTGTACCTGATCTTAGTGGGAAAGGTTTCAGTTTTTGCCATTTAGGATGTCTTTCCATTTTTCTGGTATCTTCTTCTATCTCAATTTAGGGTGATTCTGGCTGTTGTTTTCTCATAAATAGCTTTTATTAGTTGAGATACAAACCATCTATTCCAATTTTCTACAGGGTTTTGATCATAAATGGGTGTTGGATTTTGTCAAATGCTTTTTCTTCATCTATTGAGATGACAATATGGTTTCTATCCTTGAGTCTGTTAATATAGCCAAATACTGTCAGTGGAGGAAGGATAGCCTCTTTAACAAATGGTGCTGGAAAAATTGGACTTTAATTTGCCAAAAACTAAACCTAGACCTAGCTCTTTCACTGTGTACTAAAATAAAATCAAAGTGGATTAGGGACCTAAATATTAAAACAGACACACTAAACCTGCTATAAAACAGATTAGTTAAAACTCTTGAAGGGGCTGGGGATGTAGCACAGTGGTTCCAGAGCCTGTCTTGCAAGCGCAAGGACCCGAGTTCGATCCTCCTCAGTAACCACATACCATACTGGGCGTGGAGACTCTTGCCCAGCGGCAACCAGTATCACATACCACAGTGCCAGGCATGGTGGCTCATGCCTGTCATCCCAGCACTCGGGAGGCAGAGGCAGGAGGATTGCTGTGATGTCAGTTGGGGGCTGAGCTCAGGGCCAGCCTGAACTACCAAGTAAGACCCTGTCTCAAAAATCAAAAAAAAAAAAAAAAAAAAAAAAGAAACTCTTGAAGCATTGGTTTAGGGAAACATTTCATGAACAAATCCTCCATAGCACAAGAACTGGTAGAAGAAATCAATAAATGGGATCTCATCCTATTGAGAGGTTTCCTCACAGCAAAAGAAACACCAGCAAAGCAAAAAGGCAACCAACAATATGGGAAAGAATCTTTACTAGCCACTTCTCAGACAAAGGGTTACTATCTAGAATATATAAAAGGCTTAAAAAAATCAATCCATCCAAATTTAAAGACCCAATTCAAAAATGGGCATCTGAAATGAACATACACTTTTCAGAGGAAGAAATAAAAGCAGCTAAGAAGTATACAAAGAAATGTTCAACATCACTAGTCATTTGAGAGATGCAGATGAAAACAACTTTAAGATTTCATCTCACTCCACAAAGAATGGCTGCTATCTCAGAATTAGCCAGCAACAAATGTTGGAGAGGTTGCAGAGAAGGAACACTTCTCCACTGTTGGTGGGAATGCAGACTCATACAACCCTTGTGGAGATCAGTTTGGAGATTCCTGAAAAAGCTAGGACTGGAGGTCCCATTTGACCCAGCCATCACTTTACGAGGTATATACACACAAGAATTAAAGGATTCATATCACAGTGACATATGTGCACCCATGCTTATAATAGCTCAGTTTGTGATTGCTAAATCTTGGAAACAACACAAATATCCCTCAGCTGGAGACTGGATAAAAAAGTTGTGGTTCTTCTACAGAATGGAGTATTACTCTGCCATAAAAAATGATAAATTTGGAGGCTGATGATTTAGTTCAGTGGTTCTGGTGCCTGTCTTGCAAGTGCAAGGGCCCGGGTTTAATCCCCCGGTAACCACATACAATACTTAGCATGGAGACCCATGCCCAGCAGCAACCAGTACCACATACCACAGTGCTGAGGGTGGTGTCTCACACCTGTAATCCCAGCACTCGGGAGGCAGAAGCAGAAGGATTGCTGTGATGTGAGTTTGAGGCTGAGCTCAGGGCCAGCCTGAACTACAAAGTGAGACCCTGTCTCAAAAAAAATTGATAAGTTTGAATCATTTATACTTAAATGGATATACCTTGAGGACATCCTCATAAGTGAAATAAATAGGTCACAGCTATGTAAATATTGCATCTTTTCTCTGGTATGAGAAAATAAAGATGTAAATGAGTTCTAGAATGTATGTTATATATTGTGAAACAGAAAATACTCAAAGCAAAATGGAATTAAAGGGGGAAAATAATTATATTATAACAAAAAAGAAAGGAAACAAAGTTTATGTATATGAGGGGGTGGTAGGGTGGGTAAGGCTGTGGGAAAAAATGAGAATTAAGTTGTGTCATATACTGGTGCAAATTCTAATTGGTGAATGCAGTCATGATGTGTATATGTAATGTACCAATAAATATTTCAATTAAAGAAAAATCAGAGGAGAAATTAATGCAATTGAGACTAAGAAAGTAATACAAAAAAATCAATGAGTCAAAGGGTTGGTTCTTTAAAAGGTTAAATATGATTAACAAACAAACTTATCAAAAAAAAGGAAAGAAAAGACTTAAATGCATGCAATTAGGAATGAAAAGGATAAAATTTACACAATCATATCAATAGAGAAAAAGCTTTTGACATAGTCCAACACACAATCATGATAAATAAATCCTACAGAAAATTGGACTAGATGATCATAATCTCAATCTGATAAAAAGCCACCCATGAGAAACCAACAGCCAACATCATACTACATGGACAAAACCTAAAAGCTTTCACTGTAAAATCAGAAACAAGACAAGAATGTCCACTGTCATAACCCCTATTCAACATAGTTCTGGAAAAATTAGCTAGAACAATTATTCAAGACAATGAGATAAAAAGAATAAAGATAGAAAGGCAAGAAGTTGAACTGTCGTTATTATCAGGTAGATGATCCCAGAAGCTGTACCAAAAGACTTCGAGATTTAATATCCAAATTCTGTAACATCACTGGATACAAAGTCAGCACTCAAAAATCAGTAGCACTCTTGTACATATAACAAACTCAGTGAGAGAGAAACTGGAGTAATCACATCTTTCACAATAGCATCCCAAAAGGAAGGAAGGAAGACTGGAAAAAAGGAAGGAAAGTATGAAGGAAGAAAGGAAGGAAGGAAGACCTAGGAATGAATCTAATGATGTAAGTAAAACACCTTTACATTGAGAAGTACAGCACTCTGAAAAAAGAAACTAATTTAAATATAAGAAAAGGGCTGGGGATTTAGCTCAGTGGTTCCAGTGCCTGTCTTGCAAGCACAAGGACCCAGGTCCAATCCCCCGGTAACCACATACCTATACTGGGCATGGAGACTCACACCCAGCAGCAATCAGTACCACAAACCACACTGCCAGGCGTGGTGGCTCACTCCTGTCATCCCAGCACTCGGGAGGCAGAGGCAGGAGGATTGCTGTGATGTGAGTTTGAAGCTGAGCTCAGAGCCAGCCTGAACTACAATGCGAGACCCTGTCTCCAATAAATAAATAAATAAATAAATAAATAAATAAATAAATAAATACAGGAAAATGGAAATAGATCCATTGCTTTTGATAGGAAGAGGCAATATAGTGAAAACGGCCATACTACCATAATTACCTTACAGATTTAATGCATTCTCAACCAAAATACCAACAGTATGCCCCCATGGAACTGGAGATAATAATCCTAAAATTCATTTGGAACCAGAATAGCTTTAGAATAGCAAAAGTAATTCTGGACAACAAAGGCAAAGCAGAAAGCATCACAATCCCCAACCTGAGAGTATACTACAGAGCTACTGTTACACAAACAACATGATACTAAGAAAACACAAAACAAAACAACAACAACAAAAAGCAACAAAGAATCAGTGGAACAGAAAAGAATATATAAAAACAATTCCAAACACACTCAACCACTTTACTGACAAGGAGCCAACCACCATCACTGGAAATCAGATACTCTTTCAGAAGTAGTAGTGGATAAAATAGCTTTCCACATGCTGAAGATTAAAACTAGACCCACATTTCTCATCACACACTAAACTAAAATCAAAATAGATCAAAGATTTAAATACTAAGACAAAAGCACTAAATCTTCTGAGAAACAGAATAGACAAAACTCTTGAAGACATAGATGTAGGCGAAGACTTTATGCATCAACAAAGTAAATAGACAATCCATAGAGCAGGAAAAATATTTACCAACTCTTCCTCAGACAAAAGACTAATATATAGATGATATAAAGAACTAAAAACAGGGTCACTGAATCTGCACCGGGGTTGGAGCTTACTGCCTTCCAGGCACACACAGGAAGAGCGCCCAGGGACTGAGGTAAGCAGCTGGCGGCTCTGGAAACAGCAATGGCATCACCAAATCTGCGCCAGGGTATGAACTTATTGGCATCCAGTCCCATGCCAGCAGAGCACCCAGGGACTGAGGTTAGCAGGTCAGAGTCTGACTTTCTCCACAGCAACTGCAGAAAGACATCCAGTTACCTTGTATTGGTGAGTAGGTAAGGCTGTTGGAACATCAGCTCCTACCATTGCAGCTGCACAGGGCCTACAGCCTACTAGCCTCCAGGCCGACTGCACAAGTGAGCCCAGAGACTCTGTATTGGTGAGCAGGTGGGTCCATTGGAACCTTAGGTAGTGTCATTTTAGCAGTGCAGGAGCCACAGCCTTCCTGCCTCTAAAGCACACAGGAGAAAGTGTTCTGATTGTATTGACTGAGTGCCTCATATGGTGTGCCAGAACTAGGGGTTTTTCTTTAGGTCCCAATACAGACTGTAAAGAACAACCCAGGAAACATTGATATTTTAAGGTTCCTAACTATTAGGAGGAAAGTGACTTGCAGCAAACGGCGCCAGAAAACAGGGCAGGTCAGAGATGAGGAAACACTCAAAGTCTCAGATACAAAGATCCTCACCTCCAGGTAACTGAGGGGGAAGGGAAATAGAGAAGATTGAAGCCCAGTCTCCAGGGTCCTTGGAAATGGTAACCAAAGCAGATCTACTAAAATGGAAATCAGAACTGATCTCTGAGATGAAAGCAGAGATATTGGACACTGTCAACATGATGATTAATAAAGCTAAAAGGAAATCATGGAGTTGATAGAATCCAAGATAACAAAAGCAATGAAACCTTTTAAACACCTACAAGCAGAAGTCTGGGAAATTAAGAAAGAAAGTGAAAGTTTACACAATTGAATGAATATGGCAGAAGACCGAATTTCAGACCTAGAAGACAGGATCTCAACCAATGAACTGGAAAGGCATAATCTATGGAAAAAATGAAGCAATAATGAAAAGTCAATCCAACAGCTCCTAGATGATTCAAAGAAGAATAACATAAGATTGATTGGAGTCACTGAGGAAGCAGGAGACAATGCTAAAGACATCAAAAAGCTATTCACAGAAATAATGGCAGAAAACTTCACAGAAAAAGGTAAAGAATTGGACATACAAATATATGAAGCATACAGAACTCCAACGCCCATGACATGAAAAAATCTACACCTAGGCATATAATTATAAAAGTCCCAGATATCCCAAAAAAGAATGAAATACTGAAAGCAGCCAGAGAAAAGAAAACAGTTACATTCCAAGGGAAGCCTGTCAGGATCACAGCGGACTTCTCAACTCAAACACTCAATGCAAGAAGAGCCTGGAGTGAAGTCTTCCAAACCCTAAAGGAAAACAATTCCAGTCCAGACTAATGTATTCTGCAAAATTATCATTCAAAATTGATGGCAAAATAAGATACTTTCATGACAAGGAACACCTGGAAAACTTCACAAATATGAAACCTGTGCTCCAAAACATTTTAAAGAATATCTTGGAGAAAAATAAGGAAAGTTACAAATCCATGAGAAATAACCGAGTCAACCCATGGGACCAAACAAAAAACTGATGGGAAAAGGCCAAAAGTAGAATAACACAGCCAAGAACAGGAAAACATGGCAACACTAAATTTACCTATATCAGTCATAACCATTCATGTCAATGGACTCAACATGCCAATTAAGAGATACGGACTGGCAGAGTGGATCAAAAAGCAAGATCCTACAATCTGCTGCATACAAGAAACACACCTAATTCAGAAAGAAACCCACGGACTAAAAGTACAGGGATTAAAAACAATACTCCATGAGACAGGAAACAGTAAGAAAGCAGGAGTGAGGATTTTATTTGCAGACAGAATAGACCTCAAGCCAAAACTGATAAAGAGAGATAAAGATGGACACTATCTTTTAGTTCAGGGAAAAATCCAAGAGACAGAAATCACAGTCTTAAATATCTATGCTCCAAATTCGAATGCACCCAACTATATAAAACAAATATTAACGGACTTGAAAAACCACATAAACTCCAGTACAATAATAGTAGGGGACCTCAATACCCCACTGTCACAAAGAGACAGATCAACCGGACAAAAAGTCACTAGGGAAATCCTTGAGCTCAACCAGACTCTTCAGCAAATGGACTTAATAAATGCCTACAGAGTATTTCACACCACAAAGTCAGAATTTACATTCTTCTCAGCTGTTCATGGATAATTCTTCAGAATAGACCATGTGTTCATTCATAGAACAAGTTTAAGCAAATATAAAGGGATTGAAGTTATCCCTTGTATACTGTCATACCATACTGCCCTGAAATTGGAGCTGAATAGCAAAGGAAAGCCCAGGATCTTCACAAACACATGGAAACTGAACAACACTCTGCTCTCCAACCAATGGGTCACAGAAGAAATTAGAGAAGAAATTGAGCAGTTCTTACAACTAAACGATAACCCCAGTACAACATATAGAAATTTATGGGACACAATGAAAGCAGTTCTACGAGGAAAATTCATAGCAGTGAAAGCCTACATACAGAAAAGGGAGCAAGCTCAAATAAACAATTTAATGCTGAACCTCAAGTGACTAGAAAGAGAGGAGCAAAACAAACCCTAACCTCACAATGGGCAAGAAATTATAAGGATCAGGACAGAAATTAATGCAATAGAAACCAAAAGAACGGTTCAAAAAATCAATGAATCAAAAAGTTGGTTGTTTGAGAGGATAAACAAAATTGATAGACTCTTAGCCAACTTCATTAAACAAGATAAGGAAAAGGCACATATCTATGCTATTAGGAATGAGAATGGAAAAATTGCTACCGACTCAGAGGAAGTCCAGAGGATAATAAACACCTAGTTTGAAAATTTATACTTTAATAAAATGGAAAATGTAGAAGAAATGGATAGATTTCTAGACACATATGAACTCCCAAAGCTGAATATAGAAGATATAGAAGTGTTAAATGCCCCAATAACAATCTGTGAAATTGAAAATGTAATTAAAAACTTGCCAACAAAGAAAAGCCCTAGACCTGATGATTTTACTACTGAATTGTATAAAACTTTTAAAGAAGAGTTAGTGCCTCTACTTCTGAAACTCTTCAATGAAATTGAAAGCGAAGCAATACTCCCAAACTCATACCTGGAAGCAACCATTATCCTGATTCCAAAAGCAGAGAAAGACCTAACCACAAAAAGAGAACTACAGGCCAATATCTTTGATGAACATCGATGCAAAAATTCTCAATAAGACCCTGGCAGACAGAATACAGAGAATTATCAAAAAGATTATACAACCTTACCAAGTTGGATTCATCCCAGGGATGCAAGGATGTTTCAACATATGCAAATCAATCAATGTTATACACTATACTAACAGGCTTAAGGACAACAATCATATGGTCATCTCAACTTATGCAAAAAAAGTGTGTGACAAAATACAACACCCATTTATGTTCAAAACCCTACAGAAGATCAGAATAGATGGTCTGTATCTCAAACTAATAAAAGCTATCTACGAGAAACCTTCAGCCAATATCATACTAAATGGTCAAAAATTGAAACCTTTCACACTAAGATCAGGAACAAGACAAGGATGTCCTCTCTCACCACTTCTGTTCAATATAGTTCTGGAAATATTAGCCATAGCAATTAGGCAAGAGAAAGAAATAAAAGGAATAAAGATTGGAAAAGAAGAAGTTAAATTGTCATTATTTGCTGACGACATGATACTC
>PVIR01013751.1:0-41833 GCA_004026965.1 Petromus typicus
AATCCACTCAGGAAGTTTCTAGAGACTCAGTCCCACGATGCTGCAGTTCAGCTCCAGGCTTTCCAGGCCTTTCTATGGAGATGGCAGCTTTCATTGACAGGTGTCTTTATGCTTGGATGATTTTAGAGATTCAAGAATATCTTTACTCTCCATCTTGCTCTAGGGACCCTTGGTACTGTTTTCTACTTACTCAACCTGGTTTTTACTATAATTTTAAAATTGAATATTTTCAGCATCATCTATATTAAGTTTTAATAAGATGTAAAGCTCCTTGCCAAAAACTCTTATAAATGAGTAGAAATTCAGTGTTTTGCATGTTAATTTTGTTGGTAAGAAAAGGAAATGCTCTCCTTCTAAATTAACCTCCGTTACTTTTATATGAAAGTATACTGGTCAAATTTATTCATACTCTCAGACCCCTAATTATATTTTTAATTCAACTGCACACTAAAGAAATAATCACGTATCTCTAATAGAATGATTTCTTTGCCTTATTTTTGGAGGAATGTTGTCTTTTTTTTTTTTTTTAGGTTTTTTGAGACAGGGTCTTGCTTTGTGGTTCAGACTGGCCCTGAGCTCAGCCTCCAACTCACATCACAGCAATCCTCCTGCCTCTATCTCCCGAGTGGTGGGATTACAGGTGTGAGCTACCACGCCCGGCACTGTGGTATGTGGTACTGGTTGCTGCTGGGTGTGAGTCTCTATGCCCAGTAAGGTATGTGGATACCGGGGATCAAACCCAGGTCCTTGCGCTTGCAAGACAGGTGCCAGAACCACTGAGCTAACTCCCCGGCCCTGTTGTCTTTTGTTTTTATAAAAACTTTGAAAACAGCCTCCTACAATACCGGCTTGTGTATCTACAAGGGTGCATAACATCAAGAAAAAGGTATTTATTTCAGTTTAAACCACAATGGCCATTTAAAACCTATTTGATTATAATACAAACTTAACATTTCATTATCTAACCATTAGTCACACAATGATGATTAATTCAATAACCATTTGAGGAAAAGAAGCAAACAGACTAAATTAAGCTTGTATAGAAAGGGAAGTCACCACAAACCGTGAATATGGCCAACAAAAACATGCAAATTCAAAGAGAACAATCAGGAAACAACATATTTCTCCATTATGCTCTATCTTCTAATGCAAACATGAGTGGTTACTGAGGAATTCAAAAGAAAACGTTTTGTTCAGTCCGTTGGTAAATATTTACAGAGGGCTCCCCATGAGCCAGGCCTAGCAAGAGGCCCTGGAGCCAGGAAGATGAAAAGATGAACTTCCTGTTTTCAAGGAACTTAATTCCTTGAGAGATAAATGTGCAAATCAACAGCACAGCTGCAGAAAAATCATTGCTTTTGAGGGAGCCTCTTGGGGGGGGGGGACACTCCCTTCTACAATTGCTCCTCTCTAGCCAAGACGTTTTATAAAGAGATTTTCTCTCAAAGGGGGATTGCAGCCTTTATTAATTGAAGTTGTTACAAGTCACAGTGTAGAAAGATGATTCGCCTTGAATATAACTCAGCATGTTGAATTTGGGGATTATTGCTGCATTTAAAATGATCACAGTGTGATTTGCTTATGATGAACAAAATGATTTCACATTTTGTTTGTTTGTTTGTTTTTGCAAGTGTAGTTAAGTTCTTGAATGCTGCTCTCTCCCTAGAAGACAAGGATGGACCCAGTGACCCCTAAAAGAATGAGCTAAAGCCCTGCATTCTGGTCAGGCCCAGTGGCTGAGATGGCTGAAGCTTGTTCGTGCTGCCTACCCACCTCTACATCACATTTTCCTACCACAGCTGTGATTTTGTGCTCAAGTGTGAAAGTAACTGATGTAATCTAGAGGGGCCTCTGTGCCAGAGGGAAGGACAGAAAATTGATTGTAAAGGTAGGTAAGAGAGAAGAGCAATTTGAAATCCTTCGAATCAGTTGGCCTCTAGACTTCTGTGCAGTGGGAAACCCTGTAACTGTTCAACAGAGATAAAGGAATGCCATCTGAGCTGCAGGCAATCCAGCGTGAGGATATATTAAAATAGAATAAATATAAAGCTCATACTTACAACATTGACTTTAAAATACTATTTGTGCTTTTCAGCCCTGGTTCAGTACTATATTCCTTCTGATCTGTAGCTTTTGTTTTAGCTAATTAATCTGTTCAGCTAATAAATCAGGAAAGTATTTCCTAATCAATTCAACCTTTCTGAAATTCCAGATCTAACCCAGAGTTCATTGCTCCATCCCGGAACTACTATGGATTGAAAACTCAGGTAGGACTCTGTCCAGAAGCCACTTTTTCTGCTGTGGGGAAGATCTTCTGGCTGCATTTTCATCAACAGAAACCAGAACTGATAGGGACCAGGGCTCGTACCTGGCAAAGTACCCCTACCCCCTCTCTCTCCCTCTGTACTGGGAATTGAACTTGCCCCTTCTATTTCCAAGGTAGGCAGAGTGCCATTTGAACTAAATTCCCAGCCCACAAAGTATACCTCTTAACCTTTAAGTAAAAGTATGTTTAATTCCTTTAAATATACCCAAGCTTAGAGATTTCAATGATAAATTACTTCTTTAAAACTAACATTTTCACTAAAAATTCTCAAAGAATAAAACATTTTTCTAAGATTTCTTTTTTTTTTTTTTTTGCTTTGACCAACAACATGGAAAACCTGAACGCAGTTATAACAAAGGCAACAATACTGATCAGATGGCAGATGTTAACTGCTTCCATTGTGCATATACTGGACACTTCAGAACTTCACAGGACAACCAAAAAGAAATGTACACATTTGACACATGGAGTGCAAGCACTTCGCACGTATCTATCACATGTTGCCTATTCATTCTGGTTTTGATTATCTGATTTCTGTTCCATAGCACTTTCCAGTTCTCTAACCTCATAAAAGTCCAATGTTACAATTTGTAAGACTTACCTTGTCTTCTAGGGTATAGTTACATGTGAAAAGAAACCAAACCTTATTTATCTTTTAGTCAACAACACTTAAGATTGTTCTACAAATAATTTTTAAATATTATAATTATTAATCAAAATAGCTTATTATGAGAGATCTTTAACTCTATTCAGCCATTGTTAGATAGGTATACTAACATAGTCTGTGTGTTGCAGGAGGTAGGGTAGAATATATTATAATACAGGATCAGAATTAAACTTTGCATTTATGTTTCTTATATACTATAGTCAGTCATAGCATGAAATATCAACTATACAATTATTCTCTCCATTGCATAAACATCATAAAACAGAAACTGAAAAGGTATTTTACCAGTAAGACAGACCTATCTCATTAAAGCCACTGTAGCCCAGCTCTTGCCTGCTAAGTCCCAGATCTTCCAGATCCATGCATTTAAATCCTGGGGGACACTGGTAACCTTCTTCCAGCTCTGGTGAGCAGTGTGTATCTGGAATAGCCAAGCTATTCCAGGTGACATTCCTGTGAACAACACATAAAAGTGTTAGAACCTGGATAACTGGGAATGCTGGTGAAAACGAATAATATAACCATTCTTCATAAATGCTCTACAGGAGCGCAGAATTCAGCTAGGTGATCCATGAATGGCATTCATAACAGCAATGATATATTAAACATTCTTGAATAAATTGTACTTGATTCATTCTCATAACAGGTCTTTGGAAGAACATTGCCATTATTATTTTTGTCAATAAAGACTAAGATCCAAATCAGTGAAGAAAGAAATCTTTCCATAACTTGAAAGTAACATTTCTGGTAATTCCTGGTTGCTCACAAATTTCTTTTCCTCCTGTAGGCACACACTTTATTTCTCCCCTCTAATCAACATTGAGGGATTACAGTCAGTTTTCTATGGTACGAACACTGTGAGCCTTATAAATGGTTTGGTCTCCTGCTATGCTGGCTGAGATGCATTTCAGGTAGAGAAACAGACAAATAGACTGAAGGATCTAAATGCATCAACTTGGAAAGAAAGAGATTATAAGGTGATTTGGTGATAACTCTAAGAATATTAAGGTCTTTAGGTGGATAGTGACATGACCTTTATTCATCTTTCTTAAGGGCAGGCTGGAAATTAAGTTGATGTAGAAGGATTTAGATATATAATAGCTTTTTGATAGTAGACTAAGCTAGTATTGGAATGGTGAATCTCATTGTGAACTCTCATTCTGTGGTGACCTTAAAAACGGATCCTATTGGGCTGGGATGTATAGCTCAGTGGTACCATGCCTGCCTGGCAAATGCAAAGTCCTTAGTTTGATCCCTAATACTAAAGGGAAAAAATGAGCCCCATCACAACTGAAGTCATTCAAAGAGTTTGTGCAGAAGGAAAAATTTAGACTCGATGATTTTACAAGCCTAACAAATCAATGACTTTTTAATGGTCATTTCCAACTCTGTCAATATTTCTAGGGATTTCCTGAGTACCTACACCCAAACAGAAGTCAGCTATTGGGTGCCATTTTTTTTCTTTAACGACTTCATATATGCAATTAGCTCCTTCCTTTCCATAATTTAACATATTCTCTAGTGTTTTATATTTCATTGTGCTGCCCATTAGTTAAGACACATATGAATACATGATTGTATACACAGGAACACCCCCATACACTCATGTCTGATGATACTGTATCCACTGCCCAGTTATAAACACAGGTCTAGAGACATCGCCTACAATTCAGACACCCTAGCTTATCCTTTCAGGGCTTCCCACTCTCTGGGCTGAAAGCCCAAGCAGTTTACATTTCTCAGGGAATAAAGTGCTGAAGTTTTTGTTTCTTCTGGTCACATTTTAATCGGACCTTTTAGACCCCATAAGATTTGGCACTTAAGACATTAGAACAGTATGGTTACTGGACATGAGAGTTTCAGAGTGAAGCCTTCTGGGTTTTTGCCCCAGCTCTGTATGTTTTAGTTTTATGATTTTAGTAAGGATCTAAGTCTCTCTAGTCTCAGATTTCTCACCTGTAAAATAAGGAGCATAATTATAATTAAAAGAAGAGCTTGTATGAATGTGACATGAAATAAACCAACTAATGTGATTATGATAAAGCTTGATACATTGCAACAACTCAACAAAGGTCTGTTATGTTTTACTGTTAATCATTACCATTTAAATTATAGCATAAATCATGGAGAGTAAAAGCACAGCAATAAAGAATTGTCAGTCCCTAGCACTCTGGGAGGCTGAAGTAGGAGTACTACAGATTTTAGCCTAGCCTGGACAACTGGGGAACTTACCCAGACCCTGTCACCAACAAACAAACAAAGAAAATAAGCAGACAAACATACAAAGGCCCGGGGAATAAGTTTAGTGAGAAGGTCTGAGTTCAAACTCCATTACCATCCTTTCAAAAAGATAATTTTGGTATGAGCAATTTTGTGCATAGACTGAGGAAATGAAAAACATTTTAGAGTACATAGATCACTGAGTTCTCCAATTATACTCTAGAAGGGCAAAATAAAGTCCAGAGAGGGAAAGTGAACTACATTATCAAAATGGATGCTTTAAAAATTTTTAAATATGGGGCCGGGGAGTTAGCTCAGTGGTTCCGGCGCCTGTCTTGCAAGTGCAAGGGCCTGGGTTCAATTCCCCGGTAACCACATAACAATGCTGGGTGTGGACCCACACCCAGCAGCAACCAGTACCACATACCACAGTGCCGGGCCTGGTGGCTCACGCCTGTAATCCCAGCACTCGGGAGGCAGAGGCAGGAGGATTGTGATGTGAGTTTGAGGCTGAGCTCAGGGCCAGCCTGAACCACAAAGCGAGACCCTGTTTCAAAAAAACCTAAAAAAAAAAAAAAAAAAAAAAATTTAAATACCTTAAAAGGTCAAATTTAAGAAAACATTTTGCCTATATGGAAGTTTCAAAAATCATGTGCTGATGAAAATATTTTACAATGAATAAAAATTATTTGAATATTAAAAATCTTTTAGCTATTTAGAGAAGAAAAGAAGAAATTGGCTTCTGGAGCCAATGTGCCTCAGATGAGAATTCTGGCTCGATGACTTCCTGTGTGTCTGACTTAACTTATCCGCACCGCAGTCTCTTCCTCTGTAAGATGGCATGAAAATACTTGCCTTCCCAGGTCAGCACAAGAATGCCATGACTCACCCCTGTACAGGACGTAAAGCAGATCCTGGCTTTGCTATCAACAGCCATTGTTAGAGGAGTTTCAAATGTGTAGGGATGCACATGTTACCGATCCTGCCCTGGCGCCTGTGGCCTCAGCAGGGTCACTTCCGAAACTGGTGAATCACTGCACCTGCTGTGTAGCAGCTCTCCAATGGCCACACGAGCTAAGGCTCCATATTCAGAACACCACCGGAAATATGTTAATTATTCAACAACTTTTAAATATAATTACTTTTTTCATTAATTTCTAAATATTGAAAGTTTTCCTTTTTTCCTTCATCTTTCACAGTAGTGATGACTGTCATTTTAAGCACAACTCTCACTACCACAGATGTTTTGAGTCTTTTGGCTTTGCAGCAGTAGATTGGAAACATACTGTTTTTGTCAACATCAAGCTATCAGAATTCCTATTAGAGATAATTTATTAGATGACTAATTGTTCTGGAAGACATTTATCTAAAACCCCATGGTAATTGCCATTTTAAAAACGAAATGAACATCAAGTCTCAGAATATACTTTTATTATTTATTTTAGTTTAATTTTTCTTAGCTACCAAGAAATTTTCTGATTTCAATTTGTTCATACTAATTATTTTCAGGTTCAGTTTTTATGAAATAGTCTGAATAGAAAAAATGCTCTCTAGAATATGGCAATTGAATTGTTGTCCTACCAGGCAACTCTTTTTTAAAAAAATTATCTTTATTGGTATAATATGAATACAAATGATAATCGCATTCAACATTAAGAGTTTGTATCACAATATGACATAACTTCATTCTCATTTTTTCCCTTTCCCCCTACCCTGCATCCCCCTGACCCCCCACAATCTTTGTTTTCTTTTTTTCTTAATTACCATATTTGTTTTCCCCTCGTTACTTACCCTTACACTCTTTCCTTTTAAATATTTTCTACTTTGCAATATTAACTATACATACTCCAACTCATTTACAGCTTCATATTCTCATATCAGAGAAAAGATATGATATTTACACATCTGTGACCTGTTTATTTCACTTATGAGGACCTCAGGGTACATCCATTTGAGTATGAATGACTCAATCTTATCATTTTTAGTGGCAGAGTAATACTCCATTCTATAAAAGAACCACATCTTCTTTATCCAGTCTCCAGTTGATGGGAATTTGGGTTGTTTCCAAGCCTTAGCAATCACAAACTAAGCTGCTATAAACATGGGTGCACATATGTCACTGTGAAATTTCTCTTTTAATTCCTTTGTGTATATACCTAGCAGAGCGATGGCTGGGTCAAATGGGACCTCCAATCATAGTTTTTTGAGGAATCTCCACACTGATCTCCACAGAGCTTGTACGAGTCTACATTCCCACCAGCAGTAGAGAAGGGTTCCTTTTTCTCCACAGCCTCGCCAACATTTGTTGCTGGCTAATTCTGACATGGCATCCATTCTTTGTGGAGTTGGATGAAATCTCAGTGTTGTTTTCATCTACATCTCTCGAATGACTAATGATGTTGAGCATTTCTTCATATGCTTCTTAGCTGTTCTTACTTCTTCCTCTCAAAAGTATCTGTTCATTTCAGAAGCCCATTTTTGAATTGGGTCTTTAAATTTGGGTGGGCTGATTTTTTTAAAGCTCTTTATATATTCTAGATAATAACCCTTTGTCTGAGTAACAGCTGGTAAAGATTTTTTCTCACATTGTTGGTTGCCTTTTCATTCTGTTGGTGGTTTCCTTTGCTCTGCAGAAGCTTGTTTAAAAGAATGAGGTCCCATTTGTTGATTTCTTCTGCCAATTCTTGTGCTATCGAGGTTTTGTTCAAGAAGTCTTCCCTAAGCCAATATCTTCAAGTTTTGCCTAACCTGTTTTGCAGCAGGTTCAGAGTGTCTGCTTTAATATTTAGGTCTCTTATCCATTTTCATTTTAGGTTGGATAAAAACAATGATTCACCCAGTTAGAATAAATGAGCATTTGCATATAAGAGAGTTTTAAGACATGAATTTCTAACAGATTACTTAAAAAGGTATCTACTGTGTCTTCCAAATTTTATTTTTTAATCCCATTTGTATGATTTCCAAAACACTGAAATTGCTCTGGTTTAATTCCTTGTGTTACATCAAAAAAGTTTTAGCTTTTGTCTTCTATGACCTCTTGATAGTATTTTGTATAGTTTTCTGTGTCTTAAAAAATGGTTCTCTAAACATCCCCACTCACACATTCCTGCTACATCTGCACCCTCAGTTGCCCTTCATATCCTTGAGTCCCACATAAGATTTAACCAATTTCAAGTAGAAAAAATTTAAATAGTATCTGTATTGAATACATGCCAACATTATTCTTTGTCCTTATACCCCAAGTGATAAATTACAACTATTTAATATTTACATAGCATTTGCTTTGCTGTAGGGATAGTAAGCAATCTGGAAATTATTTAAAATACATAGGAGGATGGGTATATATAAATTATATGAAATAGTGTGCCATTTCATAGAAGGAAATGAAGCACCTATAAATTTTGGTATTTTCTAGGAGTCTTGGGTGTCTAGTCCCCACAAATACCAAGGGAAGACAATATTATACTACTTGGGAAAAAAATAAAGTTATAGACATGATCAAGGTTAAAAGCTGTAAGTGTGAGAGATTATCCTGGATCATCTATCACAGAAATTCTCAAAAGTGGAAGCCACTTCCTGCCCTTGAAGAGAAGACAGAGGAGAAAGGCCCGGAGAGGGGCAGCTGTGCTAACTGTGCAGATTCTGCTTCCACCCATGCTGCTTCCCCCATCTGCCTTCTGCAATCAGCCTTCACCACCAAGGGGCTCTGAGTTGTGCACTTGATTTCTTCTCTTGAAATCTAGTCACAATACCTCTCATGCTGTCCATTCTCTCATCTTAGATGTCTTTTTAGGGTGTCAGAGCCACACATCCAGCTGCCCATTAAATCTCTCCATTTGTTTGCACAGCATGTACTTCAGCTCAGCATACCCTACTGAACTCAGCCTCTTTTCCAGCTTTTATGCTCAAAAAAATAGGACCTGTGTCCACATAACAGAGGGAACTCAAAATCTTGGAACCACTCTCAACCACTACTTTTTCCTTAAGCCTTGGAGCTAATCATTGTGTCCTCCAAAAGACCTCTGTATCGATAGCATTCCATGCTGACTTCAGGCAGAAAATGGTTATTTTGGCTCACAGTTGCAAAGGTACCATCTGTGGTCAGGTGACTCCCAGGCAGAAGCATTGAAAATGGAAAGCTGCTCACCTTATGACAGGCAGGAAGCCCAGAGAACAGCAAGAAGGTGAAAAGCCAGGAATGAGCACGTCCTCAAGGTCATTCCCATGTGTCTCAGTTTGACTTACCTAGAAATATACTTCACTTACCTTCTAGGTGTCATTCAAGCCAATCAAGGTGACAATCAAGATTAATCATCACACTCTCTGAAATATCTGTGAGCGAGGTGAGCTCTCTGCTCTCCTATCTGCTTGTCTCACAGTCTAGTCTCCACACTAGCTCTTCTACATCCTGCTCTGAGCTCTTCCCAGGTATTTGGCACTGAGACTATAGAAAGTCTCTTCAGAATCACTGTCCTGCATTAACAGTGGAAAATCTGTCATATGATCAAGAAGATCCTGGGGAATCTTGCTCTTCCTTCCCTTCAAACAACCATTTGCATAATTTCCCCACAGAATTCCTAACTTTCTTTCTATCTCTTCTCCTCCTTCTTTTTTTGCTTGGATCACTGGACTTTGCTGCTTTCAGGTCGTAGCCTGAACGCCACTTTCTCAGTAGAGCTATTCCAAATCCTTCAGATGGGGCTAGATTTCTCTGCTGTAATCTCTCAAAGCACCCTCACTTTTCATTTATGACACAGAACAAATGTGATTCATGCTGTATAGTTCTTGAATGTCACCCAACTCAACTGTTTCTTGATATAATCTCCAACTCTAGTTTGTGTCATTCCTTCTGTGGTGATTAGATTTATGTGTCACCTTGGTCAGACTATTTAATATCCAGCTGTTGGATCAAATTGAACTGTAGATGTTTTTCTTAAGGTAGCTTTTAGAAGTGATTAGTAGGTACACCAGGAGACTTTAAGTAAAGCATATTATCTTCCATAACATGAGGAAGCCCAAATGCTCAACTAAAGGCCTTAGCTAAATACTGAGGTCCTCTAATGTTGACTGAAGACACCATTGTACCTTTGATGACCACTGAACTAGAGTAGAAAATGTCACCTCCTGCCACAGTAGCCAGCCTGCCTTGAAGATACTGGCCTTGCCAGCCCCCATAACTGCATGAGCTAATTCCTTGGAAGAAAGCTCTATATGGACACATCATCTGAACCAATAAATAACTGTATTTCTCTAGAGAGCTCTGACTAATATATAATAGATGCTTAATAATTTATTTTCTAAATAGACAGATGAAAGTGCCTTTCTACCACTGTGTAAATCCATGGTTGACTTATTTATTTGTAAAGTAACTACAGAAAGAAACTCTTCAAAAATGGCACTCTGTCATTTTCATGCATTTTTCTAGTGTGATATCTCCACATTGGCATAGACTTTCAATATTTAAAATTTCTGGCATTGGTAGTTTGCATGCTTCAAAACAAGCGGTTGAATCCCTCTGAGCAGTTAATTGTTTTTCAAAAGGCTTTAATTATCTTCCTGGCATATGGTTTTGGGTTTTTAAAAAATTCTTAACAAAACATTCCATTTACAAATAACATTATGTAGGAATCTGAGATCTAAGAAAACATTTTGAGCTTGTTGATAAAGTTGTTTATAATAACAGCCCCCAATAATACTCCAGAGTACTCTGGTTTTAAATTAAACATTCATCTTAATGGCACAGAACACTAAGCTGTATAGGAGAAAAAAAAACCAGTTAGCATCTTTCAGTAATAAACTGACTTACATTACACAAGTTATTTCACCCATTTGAGCCTTAGTTTCCTCATTTGTAAGATGAGAAAATTCCCAATTATGTAAAAACAGTTCCTAGGTAACCTCATTACAGTTCCATACAAAAACAAAAGGTGGTGAAATGAAACCACATTCCTCTTCTCCCACCTGTGTCTGGTGAATTAGACAGAGGGTGTCCAGTTTCTCAGCTATGTAAGTTCACCAGTGCTGACAGCACCAGATCGAGACTCTTCTCAGTGTCATTCCCAATCTCATCTTTCTCTACAGGAATCAAACTACTATCTCTGCTTGCTGCAGTTAGTGTTGGCCTTTTGGAACTACCATCATTGCAAACATTTAGGATTATTCAGCTGTTATTAGAAAATTGTTTTTCCCTTATTCACAGCTGTGACAATATTTCATTTGGATATTTGTGCAGTTTTTACTACCTGCTCATTCATTCCAACTAATAATTTTTTCCCAGGCTTCCCTAATGGCACACTGCATAATAGGAATAGGGATGTCCAAGAAGATCTTTCCCACCTATGGGGTTCAGGATGAAAAAGTGGACAGCATGGTGCTGCTTTAAGAGCTATGATACAGGTAAGATTTTCTGAAGCACAGTGTAGCCAATAAGGCTGGTAGTGGGTATTGGAAAAACCTTCCAGCAGCAGTGCTACTTGGGGGACACGATGAAAGGACCAATTGCTTGGCCTTCTGGGAAATGGGAGTGCCTAAACCTCTGTCAGCAGGCAGAAGGACAGTGAGGGACAGGGAGAAGGGAGGAATGGAGAAGGGGACAGGGAAAGGGAAGAGAAGGAGAAAGAGGAGTAGGAAGAATGTGAGGAGGAAGGAGGGCGGGAAAAGAGAGTTAAAGAAAAGAAAGAGGAAGAGGGAGAAAGGAGGAAGAGAGAGAGGAAAATGAAGGAGGAGACAGAGGAGGATGAATGAGTTTACATTTCATTACTTCTGCCTCTTGAAGAAGTGAAGATAAAGTAGGCACATTGGTCACTCCCCTGTCACTGGGACAAAGAATCCAACACTTGAAACTTGAGGGAGGAGGGATTTGTTCAGCTCATGGTTTCAGAGGAAGTCGGAATCTTTCCATGGACAGCTGGCTTCAAGACAGAAATGGCACGGCAGAGAGGCCTGGCAGAGCAAGTCACCCACCTCACCTGCCCACGGCAGCCAGGAAGAGGGCAGAAAGGCTAGGACAAGAGCACGCCTTTCCGGTCACTCTGCTAGCGACCCAGCTCTTTGAACGAGGCCCCACTGCCTAACAGCACCTTCAGCTATGAACTCGTCCATGATGACCAGAGCACCTGCTCCCCATGGTCCCGTCACTCCTCAAAGCTCCACCTCTGAACACACAAAACTTTGGAGGGATTTCTAGACG
Organism: Petromus typicus; assembly: GCA_004026965.1. Taxonomy (NCBI): domain Eukaryota; kingdom Metazoa; phylum Chordata; class Mammalia; order Rodentia; family Petromuridae; genus Petromus; species Petromus typicus. The sequence continues at coordinate 12,403 of PVIR01013751.1, forward strand.
TAAACTGCCTCTGTTATTTTTCTCCTTGCAGAGACAGCATACCAGACATGCACAAATTTTATTTGGCTTACAGTCCTAGAGGTCTCCTTCTATAGCTGGCTCTCACCATGGCAGAGGGACATCACCGAGGAGAAACAGGTCATTGCAGGCAGAGACAACAAAAGCAACAAGGGAGAAAATGAGCCTCTTTCTGTCCTTTACACTATATCCAAAATACTGAGTTTAGGGTGTTGCCAAACTAACACTTACCCTTAGTGCACCATGTAGTGTTAATGTAGTATTCACCTGCTCTTAATCCCAGAATTTCACACTCTAGATCCAGCCACTAGATCAGAAAAAGGCCCACCTATGACTGCATGAGGCTTTGAGGGGTCATCTAGACACAGCCATATATAAACTATATCATATAAATAATGCTGACTCCTTGAATTGCTGTCATTTCTTGTAACAGATAGTCCTAGAGACTGAGCGCCACAAGAACTGAGCTTTTTCCACATGGACTAGGTAGCTTATGCAAGATTCTCAGAAAATTTCAATGAAAAAATAACTTGCAAAAACATCAGTATAGCTTCCCTGGTTAATGTTAAACAGGAAAATATTATCGATTAGTCAAGTCCCTGGTTACAGTACCTTGATTTAGTAGGGCTGTATGTGCATATCACATCCACTTAGAAGCATACCCCAAAGCTCCAGTGTATTTAGGAAGTTTGCAATTCATGAGAGATTAATAATGCAAATAAAGAAACGTACAGCAAACAAACCCATATGCAATAGAGGACACTACATTACTTAAGTGTACCTGTTATCTTCTGCAGCAGTAAGGTTTTACTATTTGTGTGTGGGATAAGAAGAAAATCAGAGAACATAATCATAACAAAACTCTTTTTCTCTCTCTCACACACACACATGCATGCGCACACACACACACGCACATGCGCATGCACACACACGCACACATACACACACACACACACACACACACACACACACACACACACATTTTGTACCCAAAAACCCAGAGAACATGGGCTCTGATACCTCATGTGGCTGCTCTTGGCTTGCTTTCAGAAGAAGGAAAACACAAGGTTCCTTGTCTTGCTAAAAGCTGAGCCCTGAATTGGGGGTCATCTTGGTCATTATGAGCCCACAGGGTTCACCTTTGGGCTGCTCCCTGCCTTCTGGGGCCTTTAACAGAAGAAGCTTAGTTTTCATCTCTGTTTAGTCTCTCCTTGTCAAAGTGAATTAAAAACCCTGTGAATTGGCCAGCTCATCTTAAGGCTGGATTCTTTGGGAAACTAAATTCACAGGGAGAATTAAGGATATTATTTGCAGAGATAAATTATTTATTTATTTTTGAAGACTTTTAATGTCTAGATTTTCAGTCAGAGTGAAAAATAAATAGTCTGAGGCAGGAAGTAATATTTACATCACACCTTTTAAGTAAACAGGTTAATCTGACACACTTTTAGGGAAACAATTTCTTGTTATTATTAAAGTGAGTCTGTAATATGACTGTCTCACTCCTTTACTGATTGCTAAGCGCCTCTTAGGCAAAGGCTGCAAAAAGCATAAAATGGTAAAAATGAAATAATTTTCAAATATTTTGACTATTTAATTTAAATAGTAACTTGGTTTTATTTTAAAGAACTCTACCAAGTACTATCTTATATTGTTAAATATTATAGTTTGTGAATCCTTTTGCTTCAAACACACTTAGCCCATCATTCTTGCCACTTTCTGAAGTAGTTCTGGAGGTCCTCTGTCATGAGTATCTTTAGTTGCACTGTTGTGACTGCCTTGAGGCCCTGAATTAATACAAATATTTTACCTTTTATGTTGATTCTGATTTTGGAAAAAGCCAGCAGTCCATGGTACCAGAGCCTGTGAATGTGGTGGGTGAGGGCATAATGTCATGTTTACAAGCCTGCTTTCCCCAGGATGGCACTCCGGAGCACCCTTCACCTCTTGAAGACACTGGAACATGAAGTATTTGTGGGTGGAATAATGACAATGTGTCCTACTATGTTAATATTTTTACAGTTTGTACATTCGTTGTGTATTTCAGGTACCTTTTGTGTAACATGCACATTGTTGCTGGATAAGGAACAATGTGGAAGAGAAAGTAGAAGCCTGTGGTTGAGGTAGGAGCACGTGATCAGAAGCACATGAACATGTTCACAACAGTAACAGAAAAGTCATGTGTCCAGACATGAGATGATCGGCTCCAAAGATGAGACAAGACTGTTTTAAGATTACAAGTCATATTACTGTCCTTAGTATTTCAAGTCTGGGCCAAGAAGTGATCAAGTATCAGGTTTTCTGCCTGCACTTAGAAGTTGGAAGATCCAGAGAGGCTGGTGATATGCAGAGGATCAGTTGGCCTGTTGAAAACAAGGCAACAGATTTGGGAGCCAGGGACACAGGACTACAGCTGGTGACTTAGCCAGTGTGTGGCAAGCAGCACACCATCCCACTGAGGGCTGCACACCTCATCTATGAGACGGCATGATGATGTAGCAGTAACAAGCCAAAAGCACCTCTTTCTTATGAGGAGCTCAAAAGGTTGGTGTGGTGTGGCTAAAGTGTGTGCCTGGAGAGCGCTGACACTTCTTGCCCCGGAAGGCGCTGTCCTTTTGGCCTATCAGAGCCAGAAGTGTCAAAGGCTCCACAACATTAAGGAAATGGCAAGTGAGAGATGAGGAAGGATTGACTAGGACTGAAGTCCTCAGTCCCTGCTGCACTTAGCCCGTAAAGACAAGTGTCCAACTCAATTGCTAAGAATGAAGCCATACAAGAGTCAGCAAATAAGCAAAGTTACGATGCTGCCCTGCACTTAGAGAACAGTGGACCCATGTGTTTTTCTGGGAAAATAACAAAAGGCTTTGATTTTTTTGTGCATGTGTGTGCTTCTTAGACATTTGTAGGTGAACAGCCTCAAACTGCCCCCAGGCTAGCTGGGAGCATGCCATTTCATGAAGACTCAACATCTAGTCTTTAAAATGACACTCCATTTTGGCTTCTACTCTAGGACATGTCTTTGAGAGTTTTAAGGCAAAACTGAAATTTCAAATCATTGATCTGTAATCCACCTAGTTCTTGGAGCCTTAGCCGGGCCTATCAGTACAAGTGTATGTATGTGGCTTGGAAAGCAGTACTTTCACAGTTTGCCTGGCAGTTTTCCATCGCAGTGATCTCATCTAGAAAGTAATTTTCAAAACTGATTGGTGGTCAGGCTTGTGTATCAAAGTGTTACTAAACGTGACTTCCATGGTACAGCTGTGGTCACCACTATCTGGGACTGGGAGCCTCCTTCCACATTTCTATTGGATGGAGGTTCATGCACAGCATTGAAAATGCAGTATCTTTTACAGGTCATTTTATTAGTACATGTGTTCAGTAAATGAAATGTAGTCTCACAGTAACCACTTACTGATCTGCCCCATTTCAACGTGTCTCCTAAGAATACACACTTTAACCAAAAGGAAACTACACATTTTGTCCAGTTTCCAGACACACACATGTTGCAGATTATTTAACCCCAAACAAGTCGCAACTGAAAGCAGAAGTTTCAGCTCTGCTTCTGTGGCTGACATGTTCTTTTATCTTGGCCTCTAGAGTTACTCATATGACCTTCAGTTTCCTTGGCTATAATATAGGTTGGAAAAGTGGAACATAACTTGCTAGGTTGTAATAGCTGTTAATAAGAAAATAACATATATGCCAATTATTTAGTAAAGGTTATTTACCAGTTATTATTAATACAAATCTTATATCCAATGTATAACATTGTCTTCCTTTTGAAAAGGAAACATAATAAAAATGTTATCCTGGAATTTATTATAAGAAATCACTCGATTTTTAGAGTTCTTTTCGAATTGTGGAGTTACTTTTTTTATACCAGAGACTTGTATTTTTTTGTTTTTTGCCACACAGGTGAAATCATGCTAGTATTCATTTTCATATGGAAGTTAAATTTGTAGAAAAATTTTAAGAGAGATTTATGGAGTAATAAAATAATCATACAATTTTTATAGATTCAGATGAGACTCAGTTTCTTAGAATATAATACCTACAGAGTAGAGAACAGTTTTAACGTGGACTTTAATTTCTCTATGTGAGGAAAATCTCTCTCTACGTGTGTGTGTGTGTGTGTGTGTGTGTGTGTGTATGTGTGGGGTGTATGTGTGGGGTGTGGCGTGTGTGTGTGTATGTATATGTATGGGGTAGATCTACTTATGTACAAGTTTATGAATGTGGAATTAAAATACAGCAATTGCTTAAACGGTGGGATAAGCATGGACTTAGAAGCTAGATACAAGTCCAAACCCTTCTCTCTCAATTGCCAGCCCAATGTATTATTAAACTTTGCTGATGAGGTTTATATATAAAATAGGGGAAATAGTCCCTTTTGCTTAGTCCTAAAAATTATTTATTAAGCAAAAACTTATGTATAAGAGGTACTCAATAAGTTCTCTTAATTTAATGAAAATTCTATCTGTGTTTCATTTCTTATTTGAATATTTTTAAATACAATTTTCCTCATATGCAATTAGCAAACATTCTTGTATCCTTGTGTGGCAGTCATCTTTGGCTACGTCCTGTAAGTCAGATGCAGCTATATCATGCTTCTTCCTCCTTTCAAAAATGTAAGTAAATCAAGAAACATCATAGACTTTTGCATGAATTTAAGGCATTTGTTATTTTACATAATGTATGAAACTATATGTACATAAAGTCCAGAGAAATTAAAATTTAATAGTCTAAATTTCACTACCTCTTTTTCTAATCTTTCAGATTATCAATTTAAAAAATCATCATTTTGTGAAAATAATTTGAAGCAAAATTGAAGTTTATTCTTTAACATACTTAAATTTTATTTGGATGGGAAAAGCTGTTCTCTCCCCCTAAGAAATTCAACTGTGTTGTATCTTTAATATAACTCAGTGATAGAAATTCCACCAAGTTTTAAAAGCCGATAATGGAAAGGGTGATGATGGAATATATGGTGTACCCTGAGACTCCGTGGGATAGGAGAAGCCATTAGTAATTAGTCTAATAATAAAGGAGAAGCCGGAATTGTCCCGGCTCTCCCTGACTCGTGGATACTTTTCTTCTTAATGCTAATGGTCCAACTGTCACACCTGATCACCTGAACTCCTGGTGGAATACTGTTCTTTCTGTAAGAAACTTCTATATATTTAACATTTATATTTACTTTAAGGTTATTTTAATAAACTTTCTCTTGGGTACAAGATTTCACTATTTGCTATAAAGCCATGAATATATTTCTGTACTCCCTCAGCAATGATAATAAGGTGGCGGAGAAGTCTGCAGCGCCTTCTGACACGGTCCTCTCTCGGCGGACGGTTCCTGCCATCACATTTGGTATTTCACAGCACCTGTTCCTGCCACAGGCCACTGCTCTTCTCCACTGTCTTTAGGAAATGAATTGCTTTGCTCATCAGATCTCATTAGTCCTTCTATAATTGCCTCAGTTTGCTGTTTATTATCACAGAAACAATCTAAAGCTTTACCTATAATACTACTGAAAGTATGACCCAGATTCTCTTCCAGATGTTTTTAAGGAATTATATTTTATCTAAAAACAAAACTGGATGAGCTGAGTTGCTTCCTTCTTCATCTCATTTAAATATAGAATCTATTCCAGAGGGGGACAGTGACATCTGAGATAAACATCTGAAATCAGGCCTGGGAGGTACAGAGCATACAAACCAAGTGGACAGAATAGGAACAACTGGTAAAGAAAGATTGTTATGAGAAATGAGGTCATGCTAGTAGCTGGCAACACGGATTTCTGAAATGCAACCATTATACTGTAACTAAATAGCTGATTCAGATCTTTTCAAGAGGTATTGTTTGAGAATTAATATTGTAACTGAAAAGTCATTGTGATACCTTTACAAAGTACAAGGTGATGCTTTGATATATGTGTACATTACAGAAAGATTACATCAAACTAACACAGCCATCACCTAAAATAATTACTAAATAGCTTCTGTGGCATCATTTTTAAAATTTACTACTGATTTTGAAACGTACAATGTAGTATCAGAAACTAGTCACCCTGTTTGCAGTACAGATCTCGAAGCTTAGACTTCCTGTCCTGCAGAACACTTTGACTGTCAACTTCCCATTCCCTGTGCAGCACCCCCTGGCTGACCCAGCTCTGGTGAACAGTACTTTCTCTCCACCTCCACGAATCCACTATTTTAGCTTTCTTGCGCAGATGAGGTCCTGCAGCACCTGTCTCTGTGTCCGGCTTATTTCACTTAACATAATGGCCCTGGCTCATTCCTGCTGTTGCAAATGACAAGATTTGTTCTTTTTCGTTTTTGTCCTAGTTTAGAGCCACAAAAGGAAACAAGAAAAGCTGAAAACCATTTAAAAATGGGCATTTTTTGTGTTGTTAGTGTGAGCATCCCTTGAGTCTCTAAATATAAAATCAAATTGATGCCCAGGCTTGAACTAATGTTAAAAATGATGTTGACAGATTTTCTGCTCATGCGTGGGACTTTAAAACTCTGTCATTACTGAAATGAAAAGAGTATAAATGACTGTTTCTGAGATGAGTCATCAAGTCTAGAAAAGCTGTCACGCAACAGTACTACTGTGTGGCCAGTGAGGTATTTTCATTTTAAATAGTAAACTCAGAGTCACATTCACAGGAGACAAAGTATATGCACACAGCCCATGCTATTGGTCACATTTCGTAAATGCGAGACAGAGATAAAGGCGCAGGCAGCCCCATCCCGAGAACGAAATGAATGAAGTACTCTGGGCAAGAGGAGCCTGAATGCCTTTTCCTAGGTGGCACTACAGTGTGTGTGCTGCGGAGAGGTGGAATCCAAACGTGCTGGCCTTCCTGCGCTGAGGCCTGCCCCTCTGAGGCACCAGTGCTCCTAATCTCCCCTCCAGACTCCTCCTCCCTGCGGTCTACTCCTCCACTGAATTCTCTTGCGTGCAGCTGTCTCCGGAGACTGCTCTCGTCACTGCAGTTCCTGTCTCCCTCAGACACAGTACCTTGGCTCATTTTTATGTTCACTCACAGGACGACCTACACATATCTGACAGCCTCACACTGACAAATTACCTACTGATGTTCCTCCCATATTTGTCTCATGCTCACGCACACAGAGGACTCCCTCACTCACTGCTTCCTTCCATCTTCCTGCCCTGTTTTTGCATTTATTGGCTGCTTTTCTCTGGTTGGGATGTTGCTTTTCTGTTTTCAATCATTTCTTTTTAATTGCATTTAGTGATTTATTTTTCTTTTTCAGTTGTTTCCTCTTTTATCAGTTTGCCATACTGCTATTATTATCTGTCTAATATCAACCATGCCACCATTCCACAATGATTAAATACTAATCTTGTGCTAGGATTCCAGGCACTCGAGAAAAGGAGAAGAATACACCACTGTTTTCTCCTGCTGTCCGCATATGTTTCCTCAAGGACCTCAGAGTAATGGGAGGTAGACTTTGCAGTGATGGGAAGGGACGTAAGGATGCTGGGAGACAGGAGGCCAGGGAAGAAGAAAATTAAAATGATGACAGTGTGGTATGTACATGGATCAGCTCCCCAAGATGAATGTAATCATTGTAGTTTGCACATATATACCAATAAGAGGATGAAAACTCATAGCCACGTGTGCCAGAGTGCCGATTCTGGCTGGACGGCCACATTAAATCCAACTCTTTCTACTAAAAACAACTGACTCTGTTAGTTAAAAAGGTCACATTTGAAATTGTATATCCAGGCTCACAGGAATGAAAAGAGGTTCCCAAATGTCAAAACCTAAGAGAGAAAGGAGTAGGAACAGAAAGGCAGGGCTTGGGATTTGGCTCAGTGATTCCTGCGCCTGCTTTGCAAGCTCAGTGTTCCAAGTTTGATTCCTGGTACCAAAAGAAAAAAAAAGGGAATAGAGGCCATGAGTCGGCACAATGTTGATGTGAACAGGATACACATCGAGATCCAAGAGTGTAGATTTCCACATCTGCAGGGGACAAAAGTCAGACCCTGCAGCTGTGGGAGGCTGGGAGCTGGAAATAACCCTGGGCATTCAAGGTCACACAGAGCTCTAGGTAATACTGGAAGAAGGTCAAATAGCTCCAGCAAGCACAACAGAGACCATAGGAACGGAAACAAAAACAAGGAACTAAGAATGAGACATGTGGCACCAAATTCTCGGATCTTTTGAAAAATTCCGCAGCTATCATCTGAAGTGTGACTTTTTATAGTCCCGTGATAGTGTCTAGGAATTCTAGTCCCCGTGAGTGCATGCAGTGTGCCAGAAGGAGCAGGTAAATTGGGTGGGGCTGGTCAGTGCATTTCTCTTATTTTAAAAAGATTACAAAATAAAACCTAAAGCTGTAAGGTTTTAACAGCAGGATGCCGACTAGAGTGTCTGACTGACTGTGCGGGACTTGCATGACTACTGGGTTTCTTCTTCTTTTTAGCTCCTGCTGTGGCTTCAATCCCATCCCCACAGGCTGAGTTCAGAACTTGAGGGTCACGCTTTACCTAAGCGAGTGCTTGGCCTGTGCTTCCTAGAGTCTGTGTAGGAGTCACTAAATACTTATTTTTAAGTGATTGTGAGAAAATATCAATTGGTTAGTAGGATAGAAGTTGATTACCTAAAAATAAATTGTTTTAGAGACATGAAATTTAGTTGTTATTGTTAAAGAAAATTTTTGAAGGTCATGTTCCTAATCTAGGCCAAAATCTGATGACACAGAAATAAATTAGGAATAAATTTCAAATTTAGAGTGATAAAAAGGTGAGTATCCCAGAAAGGCATTGTGACACCTTTCTGTTCATGCACTGAGCTAGAGTTGCAAGTTACATAAAGCATAAAGTGACACAGCTAAGAGAAATTAAAACTTTTTTGTCACACTTTGAAAATATACTTGTGCTTCTCTGTTATTTGATGGAACAACCAGATAGCAAAACAACAGCAGCAGCCACAACAAGAAAAGAGAAATAACTAGAACAACATCATTAGTTAAAATGACCAATGAAGGTGGCATCCATGAAATGATACCAAAAACTGAAGACTTCACATTTTTTCCTAGTTCTCACAAAAGAAATGTCTATCTTTTCACATCCTACTGGCCATCAAAATGATTTTAATCAACTTCTAGAGGTTAAAAATTTACAAGGATTATCTGACAACAACAGAAATCTCTCACACACACACACACACACACACACACACACACACACACTCTAACATGTTTGGAAAAACTCATCTTTCTAAAAGTATACCAAGTAACCTGTACACCAAAATATTGCACAGGTGAAACTAGAAAATATTTGAGTTAAGTAATAATGAAAATATAAAAATTTGGAAAAGGAAATAATATGTATTTAGAAAGAAAATTACTATCATTAAATTCTCACATCAAAAAAGAGAAATTGTTAAAGATAATAATATGTTTTCATTTTAAGAAATAAGGAAAACACAAAAACCAGGAAGAAGGAAATGATGATAAGGAAAGGAATCAACATAAGAAACAATAAAAGCAGAGAAACTTAAATAAATCAAAGTGTATTTTTGTCTGAATGAATGTGCTGAGATAATTACAGACATGAAAAATGGACAGAAACAATGTAATGTATTAACACCAGAAATAAACCATGGTTTATTCCCCCTGATGCTACAGATACTGGAAGGTTAATGAGAAGATTTTTTTATAAACAATCTCCGATGTCGGCTATCAGTAAGGGTAGAGAAGTTCTCTGAAAACAAAATTTATCAAACCTGACAAAACAAGAAAGATAAAATCTTAATTATCACTTTGTGGTAAATATATTTAATTTGTAATTCAAAATCTTGCAAAATTCTCCATGAAGAATAAAACAACAAGCCACACAAAAATCCACAACAAAAATGTAGGCCCACAGATGTTCATAATGAATTCTATGAAACAGTTAAGGAAGAAAGTGTATTAATCTTATTAAGCAATTAATGAATAAAAGAGAGACATGTCCTGTCTTCACTCTGATTTCAAAAGTTGTACAAATTTTTAAGAAAATTAGCGTAATGATCCTCCTAGAGATGCAATAATTTGTAAAAACAATTGTGAATCGAATCTTGCAACATATTATAAGGTATCTAGTTATCAGAAATACAAGACTGGTTTAATATTAGTCATTCAATTCACCTCATTCACAGAACAAAAGAGAAAGGACTTATAATTATCTCAATATTTGTAGTAACAGCACCAGGCAAAATCTGACATACATTAATTATTAAAGCCTGCAATATGTGAGCTAAAGGTGGTGTCTTCACATGAAGCCCCAGGGGCCATCACACTCAGGGGAACACAGAACTTTTATTCTACACTTTCAAACAAAAAGGATGTCAATACACACTTTAACCATGAGATGAAGGACACACTTCAGCCTCTACTTCAAAGAAAATACAAATATTTACTTCAACAATATCACAAAAATTTTTAGGAAGTAAAAGAAATGAGACAACTTTTTCTCTAGACTTAATTCTGACAGGCAAAGCAATGAGTTCCTTTGAAGTACATATATTAAGACGAGTAAGTCTTCACACATCAGTAAAACCTCACCTCAGCAAAGCGAACTGATAAAAAGAATGATTCAGTTATGATGGCAGAGAAAACAACATGCCTAGAAAATCAATTTTTTATTATCAAAATTTTGTTTCTAAGGCTATTTTTGAAGAATAAAATAGAATGGGAGTGTGCTTAGTAACACAGATATTTTCCTTTAAAAATATGTGTGTAGATAAGTAATTTAAAATTAACATGCAAAATTGATGCAAAAATAACAATTACTTTAAACAGCGACAGAACAACGAGCACCTTCCTTTACAATATGCTGTGAAAAGTGAAAGAAAATCCGGCATCTGTCTCCACTTCTCTGACCTGACTTGACACATCTGAGTGGAGGTGATAAGCACCTATGACCCTGCTGCACTGAAGTAATAGAACTATGATACTGACTGATTTATAACTCTTTCTTGTTTAACATTTAACTAGGAAAATCTATACTGATGTTTTTGGAAGCTGCTGTGTTCATTTCCATTTTTCTTGAGAACCTGGCACCTGCTTCCTAGTCTAAAAGTACTCAGAAACAATCCTTATCCTTGTAGGATTTACATACTTGAGGATACAGAGACAGCAAATAATAAACCTGTGACATAGTTATTGCAAGTAACAATATGCATCTGTATTTTCATGGATTAGAATCACAATTCTCAGTATTTTGTTCTGAGGGAAACTAATAATTCAGTGGTCATCATATATTTGAAATAAATTGAGAATTAATTTACTTATTTTAAAAGCAAAATAATATTCCATTAATTATTCCTACATGCCTCTTTCCCATTCTTATGAGTTGTAAATGTGGCCGCTTTCCAGATCTCTTTTTTTACGCTGCTGATCATTATCCCGAGATACTCTCAGATGCATCATCTTGGCACAAACTCCTATTTATATATGTACGTATCGTTACGATAACAGAGTAACGACAACGTTCTTATGTTAAGAGTCTCTGCTCTGTGCCTGTCAGCGGGAGCCTCTCTATCTGCTCCCCGTAGACACCCAAAGTCTGCTCCACTCTACTGCCCACTTCCCATCTGTCATTCACCCCAGCTCATGAAACACAGACCCGCCGAACTGATCCAAGCTCATCACAATGTCCACCCTCAGGGATGTTCACTTCGTGTGGCTTTTCTTATTTTCATATATACAAGTACACACATATGGACAGAAAACACAAAGTAGCAGGTTCAGTGTCTTCGAAACTCATTCACCTTTTATAGACACAGATAAATGATCCACAAATGGATAGTAACACACTAAAAATAAATGAATGGCTGCTTATGATGTCCTTTCAAATTCAAGAAAACATGATAAATTTACATTTTATGATCTAAATTGAGGATTTTTTCCTTTCTGTAATTTATAAATTAGTGCTTCACTTGTAAACCAATCAAATCCTTCCCAAAGATCCGAATAGAAGATGTAAAATCAGTTTAACTACTCAGTTTCTGACGTGTATCTTGAACCTCTGAGTTATCTGGTGTTCCAGACTCTTATTTCCTGTCAACACTTGAGGACATGGATGACCAGGGACATGTGTACTGGGTCATGTATGACCAGGGGCCAGCAAGCCAGTCTCTCCTCCTATCACTCTGTTCCTCGTGCTGCATATTAGTAATGATTAGCCAAATACGAGAGGCAGTGCTCTACCTGGGCAACGTCTAACTAGTAATCAAAGTCTATACAGATATATAAGCATATAGAGAAAGATAGTATCCTACTCACTACCCCTACAACACCTGAATAGGCCAAATAGTAGAGTTTTATCTTGAAATGACACTACAAAAAAATAATGGTTTAGGGAGAGATCAGAGTTACAATTATATAAATTGGGAGTTTGGTTTATTTTTTCCCCTAGCCTGTAACCATTTCTGATAGCATGAACGACTTTGTCAGTGCTGCTAGAACAGTTTCCCTTTTGGCCAAACTGGAAGGTTTCCAGATGCACAACTAAATATTTGCTTGATCTGTTTCCCCACTAGGTTATGTTTTTCAGTCTGGTTTGTCATTAACACTCGGCTTAAAACCTGGGCAAAACAATCCTGAGGAATCAAAGAATATTTAACACAGATTTTATAAACACTATGATCAAAAAGTTTGACACCAAAGTTTTTCTCACAAGCATTTCAGAAATGCCCTTGCTACCCATCTAGCTTACAATGCAGCCAACAGAGTTACTCACCCTGGCTTTGTGTCATTCACTACACAGTGGTAAGTGAATGTCCCAAACATCTGAACTCCTAAAATCCCATAAAGAAGTAGAAAGAAAATCAGGAAAATCGAAACACTCCATATTTGTTCTCCTGATCGCCTAGTGTAGAAAAATAAGTCAAATAAGTAAAATGAATAAAACTAGCAACAAATGTTAGAATTTCCCCCCTTCACCTAACAACAGCAGTGCTTACTTTAAAATGTTTGTAATTCTGGTCCTTGGAAGTTCAAACCTGAAGTAAATCCTGAACGCCCGGATCATAATTAATGGGCGTGGGATCCGTAACATGCCCCAAGGTGACATCTGATCAACTATATCAGCAATTTCAAATACCTATGAATTATGAGAGAAAAACACAAGTTTAGGTTTCCCTCAGCATTGCTTACAGTCATGCAATGTACAGATAACAGCTAACACTACACCTAAAAACTCAATTTAGTTCTGAAATATTTTCCTTCAAAATTAATTTTAAGTATATTTTAAATCTGTGATACAAATACTAATGAGTGCATCATGAATCTTATTCATTTCCTATCTAACATACTAATGTACAGTCTCCATTATAAAAGCAAATACTAATTCAGAATTTTTTTTTCTTTGAAGTACCAGGGGTTGAACTCAGGACCTTATGCTTGGAAGGTAAGCACGGTACCATTTGAGCTAAATCTCCAGCCCTCTAACTCAGAATGTAGAGTAAGTCGTCCTCACGAATAATGTTCATTGGTGGAAGCTTTTGAAAATCTAGAAAATAGTTATTGAGAAAGTGCTAAAGTATTACAGAACAAAACTGTACCACTTACAGATGCAAAGTAAAAATTAGAAAAGGCCTAACACAACAGTTATTACATTGAAAAGATCAAATCAATATGTGAGATTGTTAAAAAGGTGATTTTTATATAAATATCAACAAACACTAAAATGTGTTGGCAAGAGGAATTGTGGAAGTCTTTTAAGTGTCTAATGATGAAGAGGTGAATAGGGGCTCGATATCTGCTCATCGCCTTTCCATCTATAACCAATAATAATGTATTACACATTTAAAATTTGTTTAAAAGGTGAAGCTCATCTTGTGTTCTTACCATATTAAAATCAAAATAAATCAAACTAAATTAGACAGAAATAAAATAACAACCTGAACTAAATATAAAATCAAATCCATAAGAATATACAGAACTGAAGCTTATTATTTTCCAAAAAGATCCTTCCTTTATGTCTTTTAATATGTTCCTCATTTCTTATAATATTTATATAATTATATATAATAATATATGTATACAATATATTATTATAATTATAATAATATTATAATATATATATAATATTTGAAATGTGTCATTTTATGTTGACCTGTGTATAACTAATTATTAATTTACTTAGCTGCTTTTTTTAAGGACTTAGTCATGTAAAACACTAAGCCTTTAATTTATAAATTCCATTTTTATTTAATAAATACAGAAAACTTTCCCCATATAGTTTTCCTTATTTTAATGACTATCTATATTTGTTTAAAAAGGAATAATTACTTTCAGTATTTTAATGTTATATTGAGAAGTAACTCACATGTGTTATAGCAATAATTTAAATATTACAATTAGATTAGACTTCTATAAAAACAATTTAAAATAAATATTGTAGGAAATTCTATGATCACATTTGATATATATTTTTAATATCTGTGTTTAAATTTCAATACAAATAATACCCACTTCGGAAAAAGTGATTTAAAAATATTTACCTGTAACACCAGAGAAACCCACAGGCAAAAGACCATGAATCCATCAAAAACACACCAGCGATCTTTCACATAGGAACTGTCCCCCTAAAAATAAATTTCACATGGATTATCAGGAAAAGTAAGTACTATTTCTGAAAGCTTTACAGAAAGAGAAGTTAAAGGGTATTATTTTTGTATCATCTGGCATTATCTTTTAAGACAAATGACTTACAAAACAAGAGGAACAACAAAACTTTGAAAGTAAAATTTTTAAAATTAAGTTAACGTACATTTTTAACATACACAATGATCACATTCATCACATGGAATTTGTACCTGTACTTGATGTATCTTGCTGCTCCTTTTTTTCCTCATTCTCCTTTCCCACACTTCCTCCAACTCTTTTCCCTTATTTATTTACAGCAGGCTTTTCCATTTTTTCCTTTATTTCTCATTTTTTCCCTTTCTTTTCCTTCTTGTCCCCTCCTGCATTTTGCTTCCATTTTGATATTTTCCTTCTATTTCACAATATCAATCATACCTTTGGTCCTTATTTAGATGAAAAATTTTAAATTCATGCAAAGCAAACACTTCGTTTTGTTTTCCCAGCCACAGGAATGTACCCTGCAAGGGACCAAGGTCCCTGTGTCTACTTTGCCCTAAGACACTTATATCTGCACTGCAGCGTTTGTGTTGACCAGTAAACACCTGAGTGTCTTAACTTACAAACCTGTTGTTAATGAGTATTTAGTTACATAAACAACTTGAATTTACAGGGCTGTTTAGGTGCTACAACAGCTTGATTCCCACAAGAAGTGGAGCACACAGTAGGCAACATAAGGCCTTCCATACTGCTCCATCAACCATCACTTGCAGGAAAATTAACCAAAACTCACTTCAAGTTTAGTAAAAGTGAAGAAAAAATTTCCCTAAGTTGCAAAGAAAATACATGTTGAATTTAAAATTAATAGATTTATGCATGTAAAAGAAAGATAAAGACCTAGCACTTCCATTTTAAATCAGGGACTCTATATTGATGGGAGATGCATATTTTATTAAAATGAGAATTCTAGAAAATAATTTTCCTTTAGAATAGCAACATGGAAACTGTCATGAGGTTACAATTGGCAACTTTAAATAGGAAGCCTTTACATTTACAAGACTATCCCAACAAATTACTAGCTTGATATCATCCAGGCTAACTTAGTTCTCAATCTGGTCACAGATAACATATCTACTCCTGGCTGAAACCACCAAGGAAATAAAAATTGAACATTGCAAACAATTATAACAAAACATAATACAGAATATTTAGGAAAATGGAATAATTCCCATAGCTTGCCACATTCAATGACAAGCAAGTTATCAAAAAAATGTCCTTGAACAGTTTTCAGAAACAGTTGCATTGTATACAAAATTAACAAAATAATAAAATAGTCAATGAAATTGGCCCAGATAACTTCATATTTTAGACTGAGATATACAATATAATCTCCACTTAATAAACTTGATTTATGAAAGATATACAATGAATCCCTGGAAAAAAAGCACACACATACCTCCCTTTACACACACACACACACACACACACACACACACACACACACACACACACACACACATTCTCTTTCCCTCTCTCTCTCTCTCTCTCTCTCTCTCTCTCTCTCTCTCGCAGGCACAACCAGTACCATCACATCAACTATTTTGTAGAAACATAGATGTGAACAGACCCAGATCATACAAAAGGCAGAATAACTTACAATAAAGCTATAAACATGGTGGGGAAATAGGAAGATGAAGTATATGGGAAGTTTAGGGAAAACAGTGCTTGTTACCAAATAAATGTGCAAAAAACTTAGTGATGAGGAAATCAACCATACTTGGTGACTGATGGCTTTGACAAAACTCCCAAATGGGGTTACTTTTTGGAGTGAAAACAAACTCTGAGGCTTGGCCATGGGTGACAAAAGAACAATAAGCTTCTTAAATTAACTTGTCATGATCATGATATAATTTATTCCCAAGGAAGAGACAAGTTGCATGTTCGGGTACTGCAGGTTATGGCTGCACATACACACATGCAGTCTCTAAACACAAAGCAAACAGCGCAGGCATCTTAGAATCGCCTTTGAAACTTCACAGAATACCTTCTACAGAAACATACTTCCCTTGTATTGAGCAATCTTCTGAAAATATAAATTAGCTATAATCTAAATAAATGAAATGGAGACAAGATAACAAAGAATTTTCTCTGAGCCAACTTTTAATTAACATCTAACAGGAAAATGGGTTAGAAAATATTTAATGTTGTGCTTTGATTTCACTCATTTATGCCAGGCATTGGTCGCGTCTGTCATCTGGGCAGAGTTCAAGAGCTAGCGATGCAGGAGTGAAAAATGAACATTTGCAGTGCATGCTGTCAATTAAACAAAATGTAATACACACGCCGCACTATTTGTTGATAGCGTCAGGAAGAACAATGAGTGTGTATTTTCAAACTGTCTGACATGAAATAAACACATGTCTTTTACTTTGGGTAAAAAAAAGAAAAAATATCACTTGATCTGTATTTTAAGAACTAGATATACCACTTATTACTGTTTAAAACTAAGGTAGGCTTCCACAAAATGAAAATTTAAATGCAGTGGGATTCTGGAGAGAACTTTTCAGAATTACACCAGTTAATGAATAAATGTTAAACAAGAAATACAGATAGGATAGGTTCATTTGGTATTTTTCCTAAACAGTATTAATAATTATTTTTATCATTTAAAATGTTCTATATAGTGACAATATAACTAACCTTTCCTGCTCATATTATTATGCTGAGGATTACTCAGAGTGTAACATTAGTGAAGATGGACTGTGACTTTCCCGGGCTAGCAGGGATTACTAGGAGCCTAGGCTAGAAGACAAATGTATTTTTCACTATTTACCTTTATATTAGTTAACTAATGCCTATGAGGTAAATGTCCTAAAAGAGATTTTTCAGAAGTAAAATTTTTAAAGAGAGAATATTTTAGCCTTAACAAAAATTACTTCTTCATTTGCCAAAAGTAAAATCAAATTAGAAAATTTAGACTCCACCAATTCAGAGTTAACAGACGTAGCTGACTTTTGTGTTTTGTGTTCTAATTTATTTGCTGAGGAAAATGCTATTGTAATGCTAACCCACAGTCCATTCCAAACTACTACATAGAACTATCGATTGTTTTAAATCTGTTCAGAAACCTTAGTGTTTGTGATAAAAAAAATACAGACATTACAGTCTCAGATGACCTCATAGTGTTAAAACTGATGTAACAAAGCTTGTATTATATAGCAGAGAGCTTTGTTTTTTAAATTTTTTGTTTTGGTAGTGGGAATTGAACTCAGAGTCTATACTGAACTATACCTCCAGCTGTGGTTTGTTTGTTTGCTTATCTTTTGAGATAAGGTCTTGATAAAGCACTCATTTGCCCCGGCTGGGCTCAAACTTTGAAAACTCTTATCTCAGCCTCCCAGAGTACTGGAATTATAGGCATGTGCCACCCTAACGGGAGAAAAGAGAAAACTATTTCTTAACAAATCATGTTTGTCATGGGGTGCCTTCTTGAGCAGCCTTTCCAGGCATCCACGATACCTTCATGGCCAGTACACCACCACACACTAGGTGGTATGCCCTGGTCAGTCCAAACTTGGATCTTCCCAGTAAACAAAGGAAATCAGCCATTACACTGAAGCAGGACACAAAGACCAGTAACACTCAGTGTTTCCTCATTCTTTTTTTTTTTTTTAACTTGCTTCTCTTATTATTCTTTGTTCTTCACGCTCCTCCATCTTCCTCAAAAATTCATGTCTGGCTGTAATCTGACCACTGCCCCCCTGATCCCTCCTAACCTACAGGCAGCGCCTTCCCACTTGCTCAGCTTGGCTACTCACAGAACGGTCTTTAGTATTCCTCAGTGACTGCTTCGTTACTTTATATGTTGATATCAGATGTCCTGGTGACTTTTAGGTTTCGTACATACGTCTTTCGGAGTTTACTCTTTTATGATGCATTAAAAAAATGAGTCTAGAGCCAGGAATTTAGCTCAGTGATTCAGGCATTTGCCAGGCATGCGTAAGGTCCTGAGTTTGATCATCGGTAACCACATACCACTGTGCTACTGTGGTGGCTCACACCTGTAATCCCAGCACTCAAAAGGCAGAGGCAGGAGGATTGCTGTGAGGCTCACCTGGGCTACACAGTGAGCTCAGGGCCAGCCTCACCTACAAAGTGAGACCCTATCTCAAAAAAAAGTCTATCTCCCACAGTAAGTGTTTGAGTTTGTTCTGCAGACTAGTAATATCTTGAAAGCTTAACCAAGATGACTGAGGGCTGTGTTCCGACATCTATCAGGGACTGACATTCTCCTATGTCAGATGAATGATCACAGGAGCGTGAGTCACTTCTTAGATGGATGGCTTCTGTGGAGTATGCCGTGTGCAGCAGGAAACCAATGAGTCAGCCTAATGACTGCATTTGCCAGCATTGGCTGAAACTACTAAAACCCCCTCTAAAGACAAACGTGTCCTTTTTGGAAAAGGGAATAAGATATAATAAATTCAGGTTAACATCGTGAAGTTAGAACTCCTCCTGAAAGACCATGGAAAGCCACAGATATACTGAGGAGATGACTTTCAGACACCTCCTGGGTTTGTATGGTTTGAGTAAGCAGAGCTGGACACTCCACTCAAACAGATCCTAACAGGGTCATTGTTCATATAATATGTGTATTAGAATGAAATTGTAAGTAGAATTGAACTGGTAGGAATCAAAGTTACTATCATATTAATCATAACTACAAGGCTAAAAAAGATTAAAAGATGTTTACTATATAGAAAAACAGACCAACATATGGTGCTCTGAAACACAATCTTGGATTATACTTCGTATTTGACACTTAGCAAGTTTCTTTTTCAGTTTTTATTTTCAAAGGCCTTATTATCATTGATTTAATGTCCCTCTGGTTCAATATGTATGTTCAGATTATCTAAAATCTCACTGCATTAATGCCCTGGTTATAATATTTACAAAAATTAAATTGCTTTCTTTTTCTGTTTCCAAAATAGGTAACCACAACCAAACATATGAGAATGCCTAGTGGTACTTAAGACATTTTCACACCCCAAATATGAAAGTAAGGTTTTAATTTGTTGTATCAACAGAAAATTAAGAGTGGAGAAGGCTTGAGGTTTGGGCAGAAATCAACACCCTGGAGGCTGAGTGGATGAGTTATGCAAGACCTGCCTGTCAATCTGTAGAAAAAGTAAACAGTTGGAGGCTGCCAATCAATTACCCAGTACAAGAAAGTAACTTCAAGGTAGTCCAAGTATGTAAGAAGCAGAGAAACCAAACAGATTCAGAGGGATATGTTCTGCATCACAGAACGCTGTGCACCAGTTTAGCTTCATGAGAGTGTGATTTATCGTCCTGAGTTCCCAGGGCCCATCTGTCACTGTGCCTCAGCACTACTCATCACTTCCACAGAGCTCAAAGGACATACACTACTTTCACCCAGGTCTGTTGGCAGGTGAAAAATAGACCAGTGAGAATCACTGGAAGAATTCAGTCTGCCAGACTCGGGATGCTTTGTAACAGCAGACAGTGTCTCATTGTGTGGTTGCCTTCAGGGATGTGGTGGACTGAGATCCTCTAAGAAGGGGACACATAGGAGCAATTAGAAATAAATGGTTGGGGACCAGGAGTTAATTGGCAGACAGTTCCAAGCATGGGGAAACAAAATTCAGTAAATTCTTGAAATAAATATATTCCTCTAACAAAAAATTTTAAGGGCTATTTTGCTAGGAATCTTGTCTTAATTTCTTTCTCCAGCAGTACAGGGAGTATGCTATATCCAGAATAGCATTATATCATTCCTGGAGTAACTTGGGTTTAAGTATACTATCTTTACATGAAAATACAGCTATGTCTTAAATATCTTCACATTTTAAATATGACACATTTTATATTCATTTTAAATAACTGGCCAAATATTAGGTTAGTAAAACTAATGAGAAATTTGATTAAATCAGTTTCAGTACTTTGCTTTTGAAATGTACAACTTTTGGAGTTGATTTGTTATGCATAATTTTACTCTTTGGCAATCATGAATAATAGTAAGTGTTATATAATATTGCTGAGACTGGATAGGAATAATTTACAGACCCATAGATGGGCGACCATACCTTGTTTCTCTTCTAAAATGATTTATTATGAGTTTGGATGTGGTAGTACACACTGGTAATTGCTGAGAGGCTGGGGCAGGAGGAGCATCCTGGGCAACTATATAAGACTTGTTTCAAAACAAAAATTTAAAAAATAAAACAAATTTTAAAAATAATGAGTTAATTCACATATGCATGGAAATTTTAGACAAAGTAAAAGAGCTGCATGGCCACAATTGCTGGTCAGTATATATATCAACTCACATGCTCTCTCCCACATGGAAGACAGCAAAGTGGCTGGTCCACGCTCAGTACCTACATTGATTGTTCCTTGGAAATCACTGAGGTGCAAATCAATGCATTAGGAGCCAATGCACATTTCTATTCCAAGCAACATGAAAACTTATTATGAAAAGAGTCACCTGGTGATTAAAATAGGAAACACAAATACTCATA
Organism: Petromus typicus; assembly: GCA_004026965.1. Classification (NCBI taxonomy): domain Eukaryota; kingdom Metazoa; phylum Chordata; class Mammalia; order Rodentia; family Petromuridae; genus Petromus; species Petromus typicus. Next base: position 33,569 of record PVIR01013751.1, read on the forward strand.
AGGTCCTACACGTGTATAATCACACAACAGTTTAAACCCCATGAGTGAACACACACAAGTATTTGCAAATGACTCTGTCAAAGATTCTAAAAATTGAGTGAGAGGTAACAGCAGAGAAATTGACAAATTAAAAAAGGTAGAAAAAATATGGGTTTTAAACACAGGTATTTAATCAAACTTTTTAAAATGATTGATTGCAGACTTAAATAATGAGACCACACGAAGTCATATTTTATAATATAAATGAAGGAGATCCTCTCAAAAGCCTCAGAGTCCTGCAGACAGATGTGTGGGGATTTTTGTTTGTTTTGGTTTAGTTTGGTTTGGTTGTTTGAGACAGCATCTTGCTTTGCAGTGCAAGCTAGCCTTGAACTCACTCTATAGCCCATGCTGGCATTGGACTCACAGTGATCCTCCTATCTCAGCCTCCCAGGTACTGAGATTACACTCACCACCACATCCTGACCAACAGATGTTTTTCTTATGCTGTAATTTAAATATGTCCATATTATTCATGTAATTATAAAAGTGAAAACTACAAATTAAATAGAGAGCAATAAAATTTAAATTAACAACATAAATTGAATGAGACATGTTATAATTTGTTAAGACTGTTGGATTAGAAGGTTAAGTTTTAACCATAAGAATGTCACATCAAACCTCGTGTAATGTTTGATCTGTGCCTGCTTGAAGAAGCACGTGGTGCACAGCAATAATGTGAGGACTTGGACGAAGCTGGGCGTGACGTGGGTGACGTCACGAAAATGACAGCAATGCTTGCCTTGACTGTCACCATCTCTTGACGAGCAGCAGAGAAAGCAAACATTCAGTGAGATGATGCCTTCAGAGTTTGGACAAGCATAACCTCAGCTTTCACCAGCTCTAACTAAAACCTTCCTGGCTTTAAACACTGAATACCAGTTTTAATAGCATTATTTTAGCATGCTATTTCAAGATAATGTGAACAAGGCAATTTTACTAAAGTCTTTGTGACATATTTACTCCGTTCAAGGCTGTATTTATTAGTACCTGTTTGTGACAAGTAGTATATACCTTCACTATGGGACAGTGCTACAAACAGAGGACCCCGTGGGATCCTTTCTACTTCCTCTTCTTCCTTCCTGTCTCCACTCTTCCCCCATTCCCAGATTCCACTCCCATCTCCACGAAGTTTCCTGCCTTATTTCCCATCATGTATCTTTTCTTTTGCTTTGTAAATTATTTATACTTTGGGTTGCTCATATAAGAGAAACCATGCATATTTATCCTTCTGTGTTGGATTTATTTCACTTAGCATTGTGTTAAATAAAGTGCTTCCATTTTCTGACAAATAAGTCAAATTCAACCCCCTTTGTAGCTGACAAGCACTCCATGTGTACATATGCAATTTTTATCCATTCATCTGTTGATGAACACATAGGTCACCGTCAAGACTTAGCTATTATGAGTGGTGCTGCTGTAAACATGGATGTGCATGGATCACTGTAATATAACATCTGACTCTCTCAGAAAAATATTCAAAAGAGCTATAGAGGAGTGAAATGGAACTTCTATTTTTATTTTTTTAGGACTCTACATATTGATTTTTTCTTAGTGATTGTACTAGTTTAAATTTGAACCAATATTAATCCAATTGATCTAGAGTGAAAAACAGAAAAAAAAATCTACATCTAATTTCATTTTAATTCTTAGAGACTCAAAATATAAAAAATATTTTTACTTTTCAGTAAATAGCTTTGAGTCTATTGATAGAAACTTAAACAATATTAAAAATGGCTAATTTATACCATTTTGAAAACTACTTGGTCAGAAATCATGAGTAAGGCTTTCTTTTTCTTCAGTACTGGGGACTGAACCTGTGGCCTTTACCCAAGCTGCATCATCATCCTTTTTACTCTCCCATTTTGTGACAGGGTCTCTCCATGTATTTAAGTTGCCCACGCTGAACTTGAACTTAGGATCCTCCTCTCACAGGATCTCACAGTGCTGCGATTATACATGCACACCACCACATCTGACTAATTTTTCTCCCTTAATTATTGACCAAGCTTCTAATATTTAAATCATTAAAACATCATTCAGTGCTTTGTTCTCTTGGAATAAATATGTAATTTATGTATTCTATCCACCTCTGTACTTTTTATTGTTAGACTGTGACAGTCAGAGTTGTTCCTAGTGTCACTTTTGGGATGTGAAATCCATGCCTTACTTTGTGACTAAGAAACAAAGGTTTTATTCTAGGCAAATGTCATATTTTGTTTTATTCAAGCTAAAATCTTTAAAAAGCCAACACATAAGCACTTCACCCAGAATATTCAGCTCTTTTACTACAAGGACAGAGACAGCCAGAGTTCAAATGACCAAACTACAAAAGTAGCAGGGGCATCCAGGGCCCCCTAGTGGATCACAGAATACAAAACAGGGCCCACCAATACCTGGGGAGGTAAGGAAGAAAGGGACCAAAGATGCACTAGCATTCTCCAAAGCCAACTTTCCTCCAAGACTTTCTCTCGAGACAGCAACTGGTTCTCCAAACAAACCTACACCCAGTGCTTAGGGAAAACTCGCTAACAATTTTGTAGAAGACCTAGATAATTTGGGGGTCATGCTGAAACCCTTCTGCTGAGGTTATGGTGAGCTCAGTCCCACGAACCAAGAGAATGCCATAACACAGAAATTTCTACTGAATACAAACAGAACACTGAATACAAATGTGAGAACTAAATGGCTTGCCTCGTAGAACTGTTACTTAGAGTACAAACTACAGGTGAATGTAAAGCTAATGAACAAAACAAAAGCAAAGGAGCAAGAACAAAAATGTCACCAAGGAGTTTCTGAAAGACGAGAGATAACGAAAGTCTTTTTTTTTTAGAGACACGGTCTCACTTTGTGGTTCAGGCTGTCCTTGAGCTTGAGCTCAGCCTCCAACTCACATCACAGCAATCCTCCTGCCTCTGCCTCCCGAGAGCTGGGATTACAGGCGTGAGCCACCACACCTGGCACTGTGGTATGTGGTACTGGTTGCTGCTGGGGTGAGTCTCCACACCCAGTATAGGTATGTGGTTACCGGGGATCGAACCCGGGTCCTTGCGCTTGCAAGACAGGCACTGGAACCACTGAGCTATATCCCCAGCCTGAGATAACGAAAGTCTTCATCCAAGAGACCATCCTGGAGCAGAGTTCATTCTGGATTAGGTGAGCATCATGGGCTGTGCAGAGGGATTAACTGAGAGAGCCGGCAGTCCAGTGGAAGTGGAGGTAAGACCAGTGGTAATATGTGACACAGAAACTGTAGCTTTCATGTCAAGGTAATTGCAGTGGAGGGACATCTCTCTCTGATTGCAGAAGTTCTCACAAGATGAGTAAGACAAGGAGTGATGATCATCCACTCCCTTACCAAGTACATTATACATTATTAAAGGACTTAATGCATAAATATGCAAAAGTGCCAAAACCCACAACAGATGAAAATCATAGTAGAATATAATAAATAAGAAAAAGAAATGAAGAATATAAGAGTACCAAACACTAGAAATAGAAAAGCACATGAACATCTCAAGAGTTGACACAAGAAAAATCCAAGAAAGTGCTCAGGATATTTACAAAGAATGAAAAGATCATGTTGGAGAGAAGAATAAACTAAGAGGAAGAAAAGACAACATGACGAATACAGTGAAGGAAATAGAATATGGAAAAGGTAAAGATCAATGGAATCACATTTAAAGAAAATGACTAAAATGAGAGACTGAGATAGACTCTGGTTGTAACTGGAATATAAAGGAATCCTGAGGAGCAACACAGAATTGAATGAAATAAATATCATAGGGTGTCCTCAGGAAACAGTGTCCCCAAAACTCCACAACAGCAAAAATGTATTCTCATAGACTTTACAGAGTCTTTTGATATTTAGTAGGAAAGATCAAATCATACAAAAGGAAAAAACATTCTCAGCAGCAGCAGCAGCTTTTATCCCACAAAGCCATGAAGCAACATATCTAAGAATTTCAATAAATAAGAATTTGAGAAGCATAAAATGCTACAAGTAGATCTGCAATGTAAATTAAACCAGAAAGAAATTAATAAAGAGAACAGCAAAAATTAATGAGTTATAAAGATAAACAAATGACTTATCTTGAAAAGTAACAATAAAAAAATCAACTGGCGGGGCTGGGGATTTAGCTCAGTGGTTCCGGCATCTGTCTTGTAAGCACAAGGGCCAGGGTTCGATCCCCAGTAACCACATACCATACTGGGCATGGAGACACCCCAGCAGCAATCAGTACCACATACCACAGTGCCGGGCGTGGTGGCTCACACCTGTAATCCCAGCACTTGGGAGGCAGAGGCAGGAGGATTGCTATGATGTGAGCTGGAGGCTGAGCTCAGGGCCAGCCTGAACCACAAAGCGAGACCCTGTATCACAAAAAAAAAAAAAAAAAAAAAAAAAAAAAAAAAAAAAAAAGAAAAAAAAATCGACTGGCTAATCTAAAGCAAAGTTTAACAAAACAAATAATTCTAGAAAACTTAAAAACTCAAAATAAGGAAAACACATAACTAAGGTAAAATACTATTCAAGCAGGAAATTAAAATTGTTTTTAGTGATCTTATATTAATAAATCAAATAGACCAAATATTGGATAATTTCCTAAGAAAATACACTTCAGCAAACAGATCCCAACAGACAAAAAGTCTAGTAGACAAAAACCCACTATAAAAATAGGGACTACTGCAAGGTGACCCAAATCAACAGCAACAGAACCAGATGGCCTCTGACTATATTCATGCCAAAATTGAAAGTTTAGAAGTCCTGTGTACTTAGATTATTTTAGATTATAGAAGCACATGTTAATACACACACACACACACACACACACACACACACACACACACACACACACACACACACACACACACATGCTCATACACATGCAAAACACACATACAAAAACCCTAATATCAAAACCTACCAAAGATTCTATAGAAACTAAAATAAAGAAAATAATAAGAAATATAATCAAATATCATCCTGAAGGCATAAAAGTAAAAATATGTAAGAACTATAAAAATAAAACATGTATCACTTTCTAGTGGTGTCTCCCTCAGGAATGCTTGAATAACTCAATAGTAGGAAATTTATTACCAAAGAAGAAAACAACTAATGGAAAAAATTAAAAAGCTATCCCAGATACAACTCTGAAAAAAGGGAGCTGCTGTTTATTCCTCTAACCTGACAAAGATATCCATAGTTCAACCTGAAATTCTTCAAATTACTCACTGAGAAAATCCTAGAGCTGCTTTTGGCAAACCCAGAACAAAATAAACACGTTCATGTCTCTAACACTATAATTTTATCAGCAAAATTAGGTAATCCAATTAAATACACAAAAACATTAGGGCATGACAATTAGAAAGAAAAAAATTAAGTTTGTCTCTATTTGCATTTGATAAGTGACATAGAAATATCAAAAGAATTAGTGGAAAGAATGGTATAAATAATGCAAGATTTTAGTAGATCCAGTAAAGTATTAGAATAATATTAATACAGAGAAATCAACATCCTTTGTTTAAAAGAACTCCAATTTGGAATATATAATTCTAGATAAACACTTTTCTGGACAAAAATAAAATGATACATGAAAGTATAAATTAACACAATTTGGGAATGGTGTATTCTGTATGGTACAGGAATATGGGCAACCTCAAGACAATGGCGAACTGAAAAAAGAAATTGTAACTATATTACAGAGGATAATGCACCTAACACTTACAGAATGTTTAAAATTTGAATTAAAAATAACTTAAAATGGCTTATGATAGAGTTGTGTCCAACCTTATACTCAAAAGAGAAATGAAAATTAAAATTTTATGAATTTATTATGTTCCACCTATCAGATTAACAATACCTAGGCATTTTTACAGTGAACACGTTGAGGAAAATAGGCTGTTATATATATTGCTAGTCAAGATACTTCAGGGAAAATGAAGTTTAAAATGAAACAACCAGGAAGCAAATAAAGATGCAGAATATGCAGGGGACAAAAGGCTTATTTATCCCAATAGGTCAATGATACAAAAAAGTATTTTGTAGAATGAGTGGGCCTGAGACTTAATAGATTTAGGGACTTTAAAAACACTTGAAATATAACAATCAAAGACATTATGTGAACCTTGAGTTCTGATTCAAATAAACTCACAGTAAAAAGTAATATTTGTGACAAATAGTACCAAAAAACGCAGAGGGTGAGTTTTAGGCTATGCCAAAGAATATTTGTTAATTTTTCTAGAAATGAAAATAGTCTATATAAAAAAGCAGAGAAAATTTTACTAGTCTACCATGTATAAAGAACTTCTTAAGTTACTTGATTTCTCAGAATTGCTTCAAAATAAAACAATACCACTGAATGCTGATCATTGCTAATGCAAAAATTCATTACCCCTACAATCTACTTTTATTTAAACTTTAAAATTTTGTGTTAAAAACTAAAATAAAATTCTGTGATAAAAACTTAGAAATAAACACAGGGATACACTGTCTGGGTCCATGGTTTCTTAAAGATAGCACCCAATGCATTGTGGGTAAAGGAAAGCAACAAAATTGACTAGTAACTATGAGCTGTGTATCATCTTATCTCAGCCTCAAAATTCTTATACAGAATGAAACACTTTGTGCTTCTAGTTTCCTGACTTGAGACAGTGATAGTAAATAAGAGCCAGGCTTTAAATCAGATTTGTCATCTGTCAAATTCTAAAGCCTGTGCTGCTGGGTCCCTATACGACCATTGCTTCAAATGGTACAATTTAGATTATTCTAGAATGGCATTATCTATGAACTTTAAATTTCAGTACGTTTGTGATGCCAAAGGAAGAGACATCCTGTGAAAGAAATTTTCTCTTTCCATTTTCTTTCCTTTTATGTAAAAGTTTGGACTTCTGGGCCGGGGAGTTAGCTCAGTGGTTCCGGCGCCTGTCTTGCAAGCGCAAGGACCCGGGTTCGATTCCTCGGTAACCACATAACAATACTGGGTGTGGAGACCCACACCCAGCAGCAACCAGTACCACATACCAGAGTGCCGGGCATGGTGGCTCACGCCTGTAATCCCAGCACTCGGGAGGCAGAGGCAGGAGGATTGTGATGTGAGTTTGAGGCTGAGCTCAGGGCCAGCCTGAACCACAAAGTGAGACCCTGTCTCAAAAAAACCTTAAAAAAAAAAAAGTTCGTACTTCTTTTTGCTTCTTACTAGGGTCAGCTGCCTGCTACACATTCTTTTTCTTACAATCTCAGAATCTCTTTGGATCTCATATCGTCTTTCTTTATCCTTTTGTATTTTCAAAATGCTGCAGTTGATAATACCTTACTATTATCACACACTAACTTTATCATAAAACACTTATTCCACATTTCATTGATCAACAAATACTAACTTGCATGTTTCAGGCCATGTCACTGTGCCAGGTCATAGGTTCAGTCCTAAGCAACATGCTAAACCCTCCTCTGCACTCCGTGACACCCACACTTGACCACCTGCTTCCTTTCCAGCTCTTCCAAGAGTTCAGAGTGGTGGTTAAGTTTAATTGCATGGATCTGATTGGCTTGGGAGCCACCTTGGGGACTAGAAATGTATATTTCTGGGCATATCTGTGCAGTCATGGAGACGTGACTTTGGGCCCTGTGTGCAGTCCCTGGCTCCCTCTACTCTGGCACTATTATGATGCTGTACTTATTGGTCCCCATGAGCTAAACATCTTTGCTTCACCCTCCTCTTCCACCTTGATAGCTTATAGTCAGACAATCATGGGCTGAATCCCTCAATACAATGAGAAGAATTAAACCTCTCCTTTAAGTTATGGGTGTCAGATATTGTGTCTCGGTAAAAGGAAAGTTTATACAGCCATTAATCCTTTAACATTCTTATGCAACATATTTCTACCAATGAGAGTTTCACAAGATTTCAGTATAAGTAGAATAAAAAGATGCTTTGTTTTACTGGAATTAATATGAAAATATTAAACTGATGAAGTAATTCAAAAATGTGCTTTGGTTGTTGATTTACTTGACATGGGAACACTCACCTTGACAATACCCCGGATGTGCATTTTGGCTATCATCTCTGCTGTGTAGAGAAACATCAATAAAGTGTCCAATGTAAAGGTCACATACTGAAGAGGAGGGTAGTGCTCGAAGGTCATTGGAGTGTTCATGCATACGGAGATGACGCTGATGATGGCACAGATGCGCAGCAACGAGTGGACCCACTGCAAGGGAGG
>PVIR01013752.1:0-41741 GCA_004026965.1 Petromus typicus
AAGGAAGCCACTCTTAATTTTTTTGTATTGAATAATCTGTAAGTCTAAAGTAATAAATTATTTGACTAATTGATTTAATAAATATTTATTGCTCATCTTCTGTTTGTTAGGTACTTTTCTAGGAGTGGAGAATCAGAGGGAGTAAAACAGCAAAGTATGATTTCATAGAGCTTGTATTTTAGTAAGCGACAAAGATAATAAAAAGTAATAAGAGTAATACAGTTAAAGGAAAAGGAGTAAAGATCAAACAACCTAATTAAACAAAAATACAGTATAAATTCACTGGAAATATTTTCTTTTTGCAGTGTGTCTTATATTTATGGGTCCTGAAGATTCTATACCCAAGCACATTATTTCTTCTGAGAGGCAATCATGAATGCAGACACCTTACTGAATATTTTACCTTTAAGCAGGAATGTGAGTACTTTGTTGGGAAATATTTTCACTTCCTCATTTTTGTTTTATGGAATAATATGAGTGGTAAAAATTATGAAGACTATACAGTGCAGTATATAATAACAAATTTTGTGTCCATGTGCATAAATGTTTGAGAAAGATTATCAAGCACTGTCTAGTTTTTGATGGTATGTAATTCAAAGTTTTTGCCTTAATATAGCCTATGATGTTGAACTTTTATAAATATACATAGGAATAATTGAGTTAAAATGTTTAATGTTTATGGGGTTGTATGTAGTTTTTATGTTAAAATTATAGCCAAAAAAAAAGTTATTGTTGTATTTTAGATTTTTGTCTCCCAATCTTTTTTTTTTTTCTGGTGGTACCAAGGATCAAACTCACAACCTTTTGCTTACAAAGCAGGCAGTGGTGCCACTGAGCTAAATCTCTGGCTGTCCCCCAATCTTGCAATCATTGCATATCAGTTCATGAGGTAAAGCTTTGCTTTTGAGACAGAGTTTAGCTAGGTGGTTCAGGCTGGCCTTGAATTAACTAAGGAGCCTCAGCTGTCCTCAAACTTAAGGCAGTCCTCCTGCCTCAGCCTCCTGAGTACTGACTGGGATTACAGGCATTTGTCACCATGCCAAGCAAAATTTTTAACCTGCAAAGTTTGTCCCTTTTGTCTCTTAGATAATTATAACAATGATAATCTCAAAGCCACTCTGTGGCACAGATCAATATTTGGCATTTTTTCATACCTCACACTTGTACTTGTTAAATTAATATTCATGATGGTATTAAGCCATAAAGTTCTAAACTAGGAATTCATTTATCCATTAGTATCTGTGGGGATTTATTCCAGGACCCTCTGTAGCTACAAAAATTTGCTGATGCTCATGTCTCTTCGATTTGCATATAATTTATGCATATTCTTCCATGTACTTTAAATCATCTCTATTTATAAACCTAATATAATGTAAATGCATCTAAATATTTGTTATACTGGATTGTTCAGGGTAGCATTTCTCAACTTTTGGCTCCAGGGACTGTTTTTGTGGGGAGAGGGGTGGTTTCTGGATTAGATTCTCATAAGAAGCACACAACTCAAACTTCAGGGAATGGAGAAAAGAAAAAGACATCTTTACATGTTTACTATAGAGGCAAGTTTCTGATGTTTATTTTTTGTGGTACTGAGCTTGAACTTCACTTTCTCATACAAAGCTACATATATCCCCAGCCTTTGAAAAAATTTTTTATTTTGATACAGGTTTTCACTAAGTTGTTAAGTTGCCCATCATGGTCTCAAACTTGTAATCCACCTGCCTCAGCCTTTTAGGGTGCTAGTTTTACAAGCATATCCCAGTATTCTTGGCTCCCTGAATATTTTTGATCTGAGATTCGTTGAATCCACAGATGCAGAATACACAGATAAAGAGTGCTAAATGTAATTTCAGAATTACTGAGACTCCAAATAATCCAATAAAGGTCATATTAGTAAAGACTTAGAGTAATAAGGATGAGATCCATAACCTAAATGAATAAGAGGAGGCTCATAATCTAAACACATAAGATAAAACTTGTGGAAAGTACCTGCTTGATGCAAAAACCATCAAATTAAGATTATTACTAAACCATAGTGCTAGAAAACAGGTCTTTCAATAAGCTTAGTTTAAAAACTGTGGTTGCTGTATATATAGATAGATTTTTTAAAGTGTAATATTAACCAAAAGATTCTAAGCTAATCTCTCATTGCAGTCCCTGTATATTCACATTTCTCCACAAGTAGACACACTGCCAGGTAGAGACTCTGGGACCTGCTAAAACTAGCTTTCAGCTCCCATATTGTGTGCATGAGCTTTGTACAACCTGAAGGTTTTAAATAAAAGAAAATGAGAAATAAATTTTTTTTCCTTAGATAATTAGCACTCCCCTCAAAATCTCATCACAACAAATTATCCAAGAATTTAAAGATATAATGGAACACCAGAATGTGTATGTCTTCCTAAAATTAAATGGTAATTTGATTTGATGGAGTTTCTTTATTGGTTTCCTGCTTCACTATTTAAAATATTCATTTTAGACATTAGGATCCTGCTATCTCCTCCAACATATATTTTCTTATTTGTTTATCTGTCTCTCTATTTGTATCGGGGATCAAACTCAGGACTTTGTACTTGCCAGGCAGTCATCGTGCCACTGAGCTGATCCCTGGCCCTTTTCTTTTATAAATGGATAGACCTTGAATTTTGTTTGGATAATGTAGTGGTCTTGCCTATAATAGTAATAGTCATTGACTCTTGGAGTAAAATAAGAGTATTAAAACTATTTTAGCCTCGATTCTAATTCTGCTTTATTTGGCCTGTAAAGGTGAAGAGTTGTATATAGAGAACTGATTTACTTTTAGTAATATTTTATGACTGTGTTGCATATCCTGCGTAATGTAGAGAGAACAAATATCATTTGTGCATAAAACTGACAACATTTTTATTGATTCTTATGGAAGGAAGAGGCTTATTTTTTAAAATACATGTGTAGGGCCAAGGATGTAGCTCAATGGCACTGTGCCTACCTGGCAAACACAGATCCTGAATTTGATCCCTGATACCCAAATACAAACATACAAACAAACAAAATACAAATATATGTACAAAAATTTACTCTTATGAATTTTGACAAATGGATAGTATTGCCCACCACCATAGTCATGATACAGAAAAGTTTCATTATGTAATAAATTCCCTCTTTACCCCTTTTTATGGTTACTTCTTTACTTACAATTCCTGACTGCCACTTATGTGTTTACTCTCTCCATAATTTTCTCACTTTGGTTTTAATTTAAAACAATTAGCTTTTATAATTGAAACCTTATATCCAAATTGTATTATATAAATTTATAAAATATGAAGGAGAGAGAGCAAAAATAAAAACCTAGTATCAGTATCTGTCTTTAAAAAATGATCAATGATCTATTTTTATATGTTAAATTTTTTCTTTTCCTAGGTAAAATTAAATATTCAGAAAGAGTCTATGAAGCTTGTATGGAAGCTTTCGATAGCTTGCCCCTTGCTGCACTTTTAAACCAACAGTTTCTTTGTGTTCATGGTGGGCTTTCACCAGAAATACACACACTGGATGATATTAGGAGAGTGAGTAGAAATTTCAAATTTCTCAACACTGTCAAGATTAGATAATGGTTAAAAATTAATATACTGATATTTAAAGAAAACTGCCTTGTAATCCTTCATAACAATGTGGTATTATCTGTATTCAAAGTTGGTACCACTTTCCTATCTATGTTGTGTCCTCATTTCTTCATGAGTTTTTTTCTCTTCTTTGTTTATTTCTTTTCTTTCTTTCACAGTTAGATAGATTCAAAGAGCCACCTGCATTTGGACCAATGTGTGACTTGCTATGGTCCGATCCTTCTGAAGATTTTGGAAATGAAAAATCTCAAGAACATTTTAGTCACAATACAGTTCGAGGATGTTCTTATTTTTATAAGTAAGAAAAAATACCCAAGATTAATCATATTTTAGTGTTTAAAATTGTATTTAAAATTTATTTAAGTAAAAGAAAAAATCCTTTACTCTTTTTTCCCTACAGCTATCCAGCAGTGTGTGAATTTTTGCAAAACAATAATTTGTTATCAATTATTAGAGCTCATGAAGCTCAAGATGCAGGGTAAGATTTCTGTTTCCCTGACCTAAATTAACACCTTGAATACAAATCAAACTTAGTAACCATGATTGATGCTTTACGATGCATATTAAGTTATTTGTTTTGCAGCTATAGAATGTACAGAAAAAGTCAAACTACAGGGTTCCCTTCATTAATAACAATTTTTTCGGCACCTAATTACTTAGATGTCTACAATAATAAAGGTAAGATGTTGTTGATAAAAAATTGTTAAACAACTTCACATTTTAATTTACTTATTTTTTGAAAATGTAACAGAAAAGGGGTACTGTTTAAAACTATCCAAATTATAAAAAAAAACTATAAGAGAGAGAAGAAAACAAATAAAAATCCAAAATGTGAAATGAAGTCATGTATGATCATTCCACAACTTACCATTCATAAAACCTGGTGTAAAAAAGTGCTGTAAGTACATCAAAGAAAAGCAAACATGATTTTCTTAAATTCACTTTTCTTAATTCTTTCCCCTTATAGTCAAGAGAATGCTTTCTTGTTAGTATAAAGCTACTGCTGCTTTGACAATTTTATTTGCACTATCGATTTGGTTTATCATGTTGTCTTAATGTACTTTTATTCCCATAGCCTTTTCACTGCTTTATGAAGATTTATGTTTAGACTTTCTTTGATTAATCTAGTCTGACTTCCTTTCAGAGATAAATTCTCTTCTTTCTTTTTACTTTTTTTTTGGTGGTATTTTTTAACCTTCTGTTCCAGTGGTTTTATTTCTTCTTCCCTCCAAATTTGATCTATCTGTAATGATAGGATTTCATTTTATTCTGCACATGATTTATTGACAGTTAATACAAAAGGTCTTAGTCTAGTTAAATATGTGCCAAGGACATTAAAGGTGAGATTGAATTTACGTGGTTCACATCATCAGAAAAGGAAATTAAGAGGCCACTTCCTAATCTGAAAGTGGACATGCCTGGAATTCATTTAGTAATTTCATAGCTTCAAAATCTGACCCAAGTAGATGTGCCAGGAGAAAAGAACAGAAGGTAGAAGACTTAAAAGTACATTTAGGAAGATAGTGAGGTCATTACTAAATATGAGTTATGGTGTAAGTTCGAAAGAAGAGCAGAATTTGAGTTTTTTAGATAATGAAAAATGAAGCCTAAAAGATTGAAACATTTGTTTAAGATTCAACAATAACATGCTGAATACATTTGATATAGAATATAAGAACTTAAAGAAATGTGGGTTCAATTTTTAAAAGAAACAATCTAAATTGTGTGTGTGTGTGTGTGTTTGTGTGTGTTGTGTCAGAGGTTGAACTCAGGACCTTGTGCTTGTCAGGTAGATGTGAGGCACCACTGAGCTGCATTCCTGGACCACTATTCTAAGTTTGACTTTATTCTCAAGAACAGAGTGAGCCAGGGATGTAGCTCAGTGGTGCTATGCCTGCCTGATAACCGCAAGGTCCTGAGTTTGATCCCTGGTGGGGCCAGGGTGAGGGAATAGAATAGAGTGCTACATTTAATTTTTCTTTCCAGTTTTTATTTTTTATTGGTACATGTTTATAGTACATAATGATTACATTCTTCATAAAGAGTTGGTACATGTACATAACACATCTTAATCTTTTTTTCATCTCCTTCACTGCTGCTTCTTCTTTCTCCCTCCTCCACTCTTAGTCCTCCAATTTGGCAAAAGAGCTGTCTCCCTGTTTTCTGTTATCTGTCTTATGTTGTTCTTTACTTATACTTTGAATTTCTCATTTAAGAAAAACAGTGCGTTTAAGCTTATATATATGTGTTTTATTTCATTTAACATTATCATCTCTGCTAGTGCTTTTATTTTCTTAAATGTGTCTATTATTATCAGTATTAAAGGAGCTAGTATTCAGTATTCAGCCGATTACTGCCTTACTGATAATCCCTTGTTACTTTGACGCAGGCACCAATTTTTTTTTTAGTACTTACAAATGAAACTCAAACCATTACACATATTTTGTCAAAATCAAATACCTCTTAATAGTTATGATTCTATGCATAAATGTTAATTATTTGAATGTTTGCATACTATGATCATGTTTGTGATGTTCATTCCCATTTATAAGACAATTTTCTAGATTTTTTCTCTTTGTAACAGGATTACTTTGGGTTCTAGATTAGCTGAAATTGCAGATCTTGGTATTTAACATCTGCATTTCAGTGCTTTTCATTAAAATAAAGGAACAAAAAACCCCACATACTATAAAATTGACAGAGCGTTTTATATTTTTGTATAATTTTTTTGAGTCATTCTTTAATCTTAAACTCTGAGATAGGATGAATATTTTATTTTCATTTTATAAGTTAGAAACAGAATAAATTGTTTACTACACATTCCATAGCCAACATGTCCCATAATTTAGATTAGAATAGAACCTAGCCCTTCTAACCCCTTGTTGCAAAAATAATGTAACCAATGATGTAAATTTATGTTGGCTAATGTAAAATAATTATATCAGCATTGAAACATACCTGAAAGTATAATGAATATATTATCTTTGAACTATAGTATTTTATCTTTCAATATTTTAGCAGAATTTCTTTCTAAATGAAGTAAAATATTTCTTTCAAATTATTTCATCTGATTTTCTAGAGTAAATAAAATAAATTCTACCACCTATCAATAAGTAAATTAGTGGAGGGTTTGACTTGTTTGACTTGTTTGACATGTTTGCTTTATTACCACTTGCCACAGATCAGGTTCCCTAAAGCTGAAAAGATCCTCTTTTAATTCCTTAATTTATATGAAATTTTAAAACCTAGAAAATTGCTCATTGGCATTGTGTGTTTCCTTTAAAAGTTTATTTTTCACAATTTTGGATTTAGTGCAAATATATGTAAATCATTGGATTATAAAGTAAAATATTCATTCTAGAAATCTGAAAATTTTACTGAAAGACCTATTCTACATAAAAATCTGTTAAAAGCAAAATATGTATTATTACAAAAAAATTAGTTTCTGTCTCTCTCTGCCAGCCCAGATTCTAATTACCCGTCCTTCTTAAAAAGATACCTTTCTGTTTTTATGTATTTTGTACTTTGGAGCCTACAGATATGTTGTTAAATTGGCATTCAACTTATCTTGTAGCTGCTGTATTAAAATATGAAAATAATGTGATGAATATTCGACAGTTTAATTGTTCTCCACATCCTTACTGGTTGCCCAATTTTATGGATGTCTTCACATGGTCTTTACCATTTGTTGGAGAAAAAGGTATGCTTTTATTTTAAAAGAATGGAGAATTGTTTTATTGCTTTTGCATTTACTCCAGTTTACTATAATAAGCACATACTTACAAAAGGAAACTTAAGTCTGATTTCACTGTGGTTACAGCTCTCTACTTGTTTCTGTGGGTGTGGATACGAAAACCTCAAAGATATTTTAGTTAGCTGTTTACAGCCCCCATGTGAGGGTGTCTGGGGGATTGAAAAAAGACATAAATAACCTGATGTTGTCTTCAGCTGCTGGATTTTCTTTCTTTTTATCTTTAGTTTAAATCTTTTATTGAGGGGCAGGTTTGTTTGGGAATGAATTCTTCTGCATATTTTAACATGCATGGTTTGGGGAATTCAATGAACATTTATGGTATAGTTTGATAGCCCTTGTTTGGGCGATGTTAGTCATCTTATAGCACTTCTGTTCTCTGAGAAAATGATATAGAACATACCAGGTTCTAACCTAATAATTATTTTCCTACATCAAGAATATATGTAGAATTTTAATAGTGATAATTTTCTCACAATTTAGGGGACCACCTATTAGATCATATAATAATATTTTTAAGCTAAAATAAAAGCTATTTTAAAATTTTTGTTTCTTTTGTTTTTGATTCTGTAGAATTCTTAGGATTTTGTTACCTATCGTAGTCTTCTTTTTCATTTTAGTGTTGATTTTTACACAAAGTAGTGTCTTAGTTTTCATATGTGGCAAATGATAGTATGGCGGTACAAACATATTTATAAAACATTTTCTTCTATATCCCCCTCTATTTTTTCTGACCTCACTGAGGTACAGAATGTTTCTTTCTGTATGACATGCCACTTCTGTGAAGGCAATTTTTAGTTCTAAAATTCAGAGTTAATACTTGCCTTGAGTCTTCTTCATTTACTCCAAAGGTCTGATGTTAGATTAATATGCAGATAGAGTTACCTACTTGAGCATTTGAGAAGGGGACCAGTTAAGGGCTTAGGTGCGAGGGATGTATTACACTTAACAACCTTCTATCTTTGGTATATGAGAAATAGTTCAATCATAGCATCATCAGGCTAAACGGAATTTAAGAATTCATCTTGCTCACTCTCTTGCCTCCAGACTTGATTTCAGCTCAGCTATTTTAATGTAATGTAGGAAGAATGTAAGGGGGCCAAGAAAAAGATAAGATCAGAGGGAAAGGAGCATTTTGTAGATTCAAATTGAATTCCTCGAGGCCTCAACATAGGAAATATTTCATCTTATCTAAATATTCATACAATGAGTGTTTAAAAAGAAAAAAAAGGTAGAGATGAATTTTTTTCAGTATACTTGTCAGATACTAGGGAATCAGAGAGAGCTCATTGGTAAACTTAGTAACAATGCAGTCCACTTCCTTTTGAGAAATGAGAAAGTTTAGTCCGACTTTTGTGGCTCTATAAGTTAAATAAAGATGGAAAATAGTAAACTTCTACTGGGCTTCTGAAATTTGAATTCTAAGTGATCTTTGAGAGCCAGGGATTTAGCTCTGGTTTCAGAACCTGCCTCACAAGTGCAAGGTCCCGAGTTCAATCCCTGCTACAAGAAAAAAAAGTCTTAAGTGTTCTTTGACTTTTGTTTTCCTACTATAAGTCATCTATCTCTGATAAAATACAGAAATATTCAAACCTTTTGACCATTTGTGTTTTCTGTGAATCTTCTATGAATTAAAAAAAATAAAGCTCACATATTCAAATAGAATCTGAATCAATTTTAAGCAGTCATAAAATTTGTCATAATCCTTGCATATTTGACATTTTAATACATGTTTAGGTAGCCTGACTATGTCTTAAATATAATATAACTTTCCTTGATGAAAATTAGCAAGTGACATTTCATTTGTTTCACTTCCAAAAAACAAGCTTTATTTTAGTCTAATCCCTAAAAAGCTACTAATCTAAGCCAGAGGCTTCTTGAGAAAATAATTTAAAGTTAGATGACAGCAATTTCTTTAATCTGTTGGAGGCTAAGAACCTCTATTAAAGTTTATTTTTAAAAATCTCTTGTTTTTTTTTTTTTTTTTTGAGACAGCTGCCTATGTAATTCAGGTTGTCTTTGAACTTACTGTGAACGCAGTCTAGCCTCAAACTTGGGGCACTTCTCCTATCTTAGCCACTACGTCTAGCTTAAAAACAATCTTAAACTAGAGGGCTGGGGAGTTAGCTCGGTGGTTCTGGCGCCTGTCTTACAAGCGCTAGGACCCGGGTTCGATCCCTGGTAACCACATAACAATACTGGGCGTGGAGACTCATGCCCAGCAGCAACCAGTACCACATACCACAGTGCCGGGCGTGGTGGCTCACGCCTGTTGTCCCAGCACTCAGGAGGCAGAGGCAGGAGGATTGCTGTGATGTGAGTTGGAGGCTGAGCTCTGGGCCAGCCTGAACTACAAAGTGAGACCCTGTCTCAAAAAAATAAGGTGACCAACCAGTGAAACAAATGTGACCATTTAGAAAACTTACTGGACTAGACAATTTAGCAAGACTTTGTTCAAAATAAGGAAATTTTAAAAGGACTGGGGATGTGAGTTTGAGGCTGAGCTCAGGGTCAGCCTGAACTACAAAGACCCTGTGTCAAAAATAAGGCATAGGGATGTAGGCCAGTGTGAAGACTCTAGGTTCAATCCCCAGTACCACAAAAAGAGACAGATGTGAATAATTTATAAAGGAGCTCATCAAGAGAGTTTTAAGATACAGGAGATATGAACGATGAACTACATTTCCTTAAAAAAATAAAATTTAAAAACAGCAAAAATGTTATAGAATCTAGGAACATGTGAGAAGGACTAGTCCCTGATCAGAAGGCAAATAGTAGAGAGATAATGAAGCCTTTGTAGAATTTAGAATGGAAACATGGAGAACCAAAAGAACTGTAGAAGTAGAAATTAGTGAGACTTAATAAGTGCAAGTTAAAGAGAAAGGAATGGTTGAAGATGAATAGTTTGAATCTGGTAAAGATACCATTATCGTGCTGATGAGAAACTTTTTCACAGCAACCTTCATGCTGGTAATAGCTGCTGTTCCTTTTCATTGGGCTTTCTAGGCCTTTGACTATCTTTTTCCTTTTTTTAAGTTTTTTGAGACAAGGTCTCACTTTGTAGTTCAGGCTGGTCCTGAACTCAGCTCATGTTCTCCTGGCTCTGCCTCCTGACTGCTAGGATTACAGGTGTGAGCCACTGCAGGTGGCACTGTGGTATGTGATACTGATTGCTGGTAGGTATGAGTCTCCATGCCCAGCATTGTTGTATGTGATTTACCTCGGATGAACCTGGGACCTTGGGCGTGCAAGGCAGGTGCTGGAACCACTGAGCTAAATCCCTGGCCTTAATCTTTTTTTTTTTTTGTATCAGGGATGGAACTCAGAACTTTGCAGTTGTCAGCTAGGCACTGTGCCCCCAAGCTACATCCCTGGCCCTTGACTGTCATTTTTCTTTTCTTTTTTTTTTTCAATGTAGAAGTTTAAACTCAGAACCTTGTACATGCCAGGTAGGCATTCTACCACTGAACTATATCCCAGCTCATTTTCTTAATAGTTGAATTTTTTCTTGCCTTCTCTTCCTTCTTCACATACTCCGAAATTCTTTCTCTCTCATTTGTGTACTTCATTATAAATCCTATAAATCTTACATTTAGTAAATCCATTCATTTTCTTCAACTTGAGTATGGAGCACTATTGAAGATATTCATAATTATTCATTCTTATGAGTTGATGCCACGTCTTCATTTCTAATACTAGCTGGATTCCCAGTAGCACCCAAATAGTCCTTTGAGGTTTTTTGTTTGTTTGTTTTTTTGAGACAGGGTCTCGCTTTGTAGTTCAGGCTGGCCCTGAGCTCAGCCTCAAACTCACATCACAGCAATCCTCCTGCCTCTGTCTCCCGACTGCTGGGATTACAGGCGTGAGCCACCACGCCCGGCACTGTGGTATGTGGTACTGGTTGCTGCTGAACACGAGTCTCCACGCCCAGTATGGTATGTGGTTACCAGGGATCGAACCTGGGCACTTGTGCTTGCAAGACAGGCACCGGAACCACTGAGCTAAATCCCCGGCCCCCAAATAGTCCTTTGATCCTAATGTGCCACTTCACCTACTTTCCTTAGTATATAATCTCAGTTTTCATCTTTTTTTTTCTTAAATGCTTTCTTCTTCCATTCATTTCCCTCACTCAGTGAAAATACTTGTTAGTATGAGAGGTTTCTCTGTTTATTATTCTCTACCACAAATACATTCACTGTCATTTCCTTTTTGTTGAAAGGGTAACCCTTCCCATCAGGGGCTAGTCCTTCTTACTCGTTCCTAGATTCTATTACCCTTTTTTTTTTAAGGAAATGTAGTTAATCATTCATATCTTCTGTATTTTAAAACTGTCTTGATGAGTGCCTTTATAAATTATTCACATCTGTCTGGTTTTTTGTTTTTGTTTGTGTTTTTTTTGTCGTACTAGGGGATTGAAGCCAAGGCCTTCACATTGAGCCACATTCCTAGTCCTTTCTAAATTTCCTTATTTTGAGACAAAGTCTTGCTAAGTTTGTCTAGGCTGTACTCAAATCTGTGATCCTCATTCTTCAGTCTCCCAGAGTGCTGGATTTATAGGCATGTACTACCATACCCAGGTAGTCTCAATTTTATGTTATGTTACATTGTTGTTTTGTTTTGTTTATTTTTTGTGTGTTTGTGTTTTTGAGACAAGGTCTTGCTTTGTAGTTCAGGCTGGACCTGACCTCATTATGTGACCCAGGCTAGCCTCACACTCACAGTAATCCTCTTGCCTCTGCCTCCTGATTGCTAGATTACAGGCATGCACCATTATACCTGGCATTGTGATATGTGGATTTGGGGCTCAAACTCAGGACCTTGCTCCTGCCAGGCAGCCACTAGAACCAGTGAGCTAAATCCCCTGGCCCTAGTCTCAGTTTTAAATAAAAAATAAACAACATTCCTCCCTATTTGATATATTTCTCTGCTATGATGCTAGGACTTCCTTGTCTTTCTTTCACAGGCAAGCTCCTGGGTGAAGTACTGTATATAATACTTCAAACCTACTATTTAGTATCTATGACTCTGTGGCCAGGTGTGGTGGTGTGTCCTTTTTTGTCCCTATTACTCAGGAGGTTGAGGTGAGAGGATCATTTGAATCCAGAAGTTCTGGGCTGTGATATGCTACAGTGATTGGGTATCCGCACTAAGTTCACCATCAATATGGTGATCCTCCCAGGAGCATGGGGACCACAGGTTGGCTAAAGAGGGTGAACTGGGCCAGCTCGGAAATGGAGCAGGTCATAAATGATTGTGAACCTTTCCTTTTTTTTTTTTTTTGAGACGGTCTCACTTTGTAGTTCAGGCTGGCCCTGAGCTCACTATGTAGCCCAGTCGAGACCTAAACTCACAGCAATCCTCCTGCCTCTGCCTCCTGAGTGCTGGGATTTCAGACATGAGCTGTCACGCCCAGCATTGTGGTATATGGTTACTGGGACCTTGCACTTGCCAGACAGATGCCAGAACCACTGAGCTAAATCTCTGGCCTCTTTTATTTTATTTTATTTTTTAATAAGCTTTCAAGAAAAATGTTCACCTATTATACTAGATCCATGCACTTCCTTTATTGTTTTTTCTCTCTCAGCTTCATTTCCTGCCTTTCTCCTTGCCATTACCTATGTTCCAGCCATAACACAGGAAAGCCAGTTTCTTGATGGACTATACTGTTTGTTTTACGCTTTCATACTTTCCATTTTTCATAACAGCTTTATTGAGATAGATCTCACTCAGGATTGATCCATTTTAATTGTGTACTCTGATTTTTGGTAAGTTGTGCAGTTATTACCTTAGTCAGTTCTGAATGTTTTCTTTTTGGTTTGGGCATCAAACTCCTGACCTTGAGATTGCAAGGCAGGAAAGGTAGTGGAACCACTGAGCTAAATCATTGGCCCAGTTTTAAACATTCTCATTACCCCCTCAAAGAAACCCTGTGCCTATTAGCAATCACTCTTCATTTCTCCAAAACCCATTCTTACCAGACTTAAATAACCATTAATTTATCATCTCCATAGATTTGCCTGTTGTGTAACTAAATGAAGTCATATGCTATGTAGTCTTAAGTTATTTGATTCTTTATGTAACAATTTTTTATTAGTGTATGTTTACAATACATAGTAAATATATTCATTTTGGGGAATTGCTACATATAGGTATCATTACTTGATTACTTTCTTCATAACATCTTTAAGATTTATCAGTATTCTTTATTCCTTTTTATGATTAAATAATATTCTATTAAATATATATATTTTATATTTCCATTAGTCAGCTTATAGACATTTGATTATTACTAAATTTTTACTATTGTGAGTAACGCTAAGGAGAATATTTGTGAACAAGTTAGTACGTAAAGTTTTCATTTTGAGGGGTATAAATCACAGGGTGAAATTGCTTGATCATTTGATGATCCTACCAGCAGTATATAATTATACTAGACTCTCTTGATTTTTTTTTTTTTTTTTTTTTTGGTGATACTAAGGATTGCACTTATGATCTTGTGCATGTGAGACAGGTGTGATGCCTAGCCCAGAAAGTCTCTATGACTTTTTTTAAGTCTCTATGACTTTTTTTTTCTACTGGGGATCAAACTCGGGACCTTGCACTTGCAAGGCAGGCACCAGAATCACTGAGCTAAATTCCTATCCCTCCCTTGATATTATCTGCCATTTTATTATTGATCTCATAAGTAATATGAGTTGATTTTGATTAGCATTTACTTGATTAAAAATAAAAAGTATATTTTCATGCTGTTACTATATCTGCTTAGATAAATATATTTTCAAATATTTTGCCCCCCATTTTAAATTGGATTACTTGTCACGTTGCTGAGTTTTTAAAATGTATATTCCAAATGCAATGCCTATTCAATAAGTTATTTACAAGTATTTTGTCCCATTCTGTGGATTGGCTTTTCACATTCTTGAGACTATCCTTTGAAACAAAGAGTTTTAAATTCTGTTTTGTTTTGGAGACAGCGTGTCTCTGTGTTGTCCAGATTAGCTCCCAAACTCCTGGGCTCAAGTGATCCTCCTGTCTTGGCCTCTTGACTAGCTAGAATGACAGGCATACTCATTTCAAGTTTTTAATTTTGACGAAGTCCAATTTATCTATTTATTCTTCCATTGCTTCTGTTTTTGGTGTAATATTTAAGTAATCATTATCTAATCCATGCTAATAAAGACTTACCCTATCTTTTTTCCTAAGAATTTTATCGTTCTAGCTTTTACATGCAAGTTCTTTGTTCAATTTTCAGTTAATTTAAAAAAAAAATTTTTTTAGTACCAGGGATTGCAATCAGTACCACATACCACAATGCAAGGCATGGTGGCTCACATCTATAATCCTAGTACTCAGGAGGCAGATACAGGAGGATTGCTATGAGTTTGAGGCTGGTCTGGGCTACAAAGTGAGTTGGGGGCTAGTCTGAACTGCAAAGCAAAGTGAGACCCTGTCTCAAAAAAAAAAGGACTTTTTTTTCTCTCCAACTTTTTACTATTGAATGGTTTGGGGTTTTTTTTTTTAGTTTTAGTTTTTTATTAATAAATGTTTTTCAGTACATAACTTTGTGGGGAGTTGGTATATGTACATAGCACATCTTATTTCTTTTTTCATCTCTTCTTCCTTTTCCCCTCTCCTTCCATCTCGATCCCCTTTCCATTTGAGAAAGAATTGTCTCCCTAGTTGCTCTTATCTATCTTTTGTTTTGATTTTATATTTTGGGTTTCTTATATAAGAAATCATGCAGTATTTAAGCTTGTTTGTCTGGTTTATTTCATTTAGTATTATGGTCTCATGGTCTATCCATTTTCCTATAAATGACTCAGATTTATCCATCGTGGCAGAGTAGTGAGTACTCCTATTGTGTGTAAATACCACATTTCCTTTATCCATTCATCTGTTGATAGACATATTGGCCACTTCCAAGACGTAGTTATTATAAAAGCCTTTAAAACTTTTTGATGCCATCATTCCTCCTGTCAGAATGTGTGTGCCTTCTTGGGTTAAAAATTATTTAACGAGGGCCAGGGATTTAGTTCAGTGTTGCCACACCTGCCTGGCAAGTCCTAAGTTCGATTCCCAGTACTGGAAAAAAAATTAATTTAAACATTGTATGAATCATTGCTATGTATATATATAGATGATTGTATATGGGCAACTAACGTAACTTTTTTTCTTTTTTGAATAGTGACAGAAATGTTGGTAAATGTTCTGAGTATTTGCTCTGATGATGAACTAATGACTGAAGGTGAAGACCAGTTTGATGGTATGATTACTCATCTTACTACTTTTAATTTGAAATGGTATCTCTTACCTCCTCGAGTCCAGTACAGCATATTTTGAAAAAAAAATAAAAAATAAAAAGCCATATCTTTCACATAGCTGTTCTCTTAATCAGCAACAAGTCATTTTTTTCAGATATGTTTAATATTTTAAAATAATTTTAGTTTTCTTATGGTGATATGGGAAAAAGTTGACTTTTGGGAAAGAAAATTTGGAAACACAAAAGGAAAGGAAAATGGAAAGATATTGAAAGGATGTGGTTCTTCATGAATACGGACACTACTTTTTGATGAGGTAGTAAATCTGAGTGCATCAGTAACATATGTGAACCTCCATTGTTGTGTTTTTTCCCCAGTATTGCTTTCACTACTTTGTAGACACCAAAATGAGCTAATCTCAAATTACTGGGATTGTATTCTAAAAACCACTTGTTAGTTTGGTAGAGATTTGAGAAGTATTTTTTCCATAGAAACAAAGTTATGCATGCTTATAAGTTCTTATATGAATTAAAAAAACATTTATTTATAAATGAATACCATAGAAACAAAATAGCTTTTAATGCTTTGAAATTTATATTTGTAATTTTTAAATTTAAATAATTATTTAATCTTTATTCAGTAAATTAAAAGTTAAACAAGTTATAAGCTGCAAACTCTTTATTCCCTTCCATATTCTTCTCTTATCTGTTTTATTTTTATTTTATGAAAAATAAAACAATTTCTTAACAAAAATAATATAATGAGAATAACAAGTTAATTTACTGTATATCATTATATTCAAAATTACTCAGAGTTCAAGCTATAGACAAACACCTTTGTTTTATTAAACTTTTAATAGTTATTTAAAAGTTTTTATGTGTTAAATATGGTTTACATATTGAAAGATTTAATAGCTACATATTACCATCCTTCCCTCCTTTTTTTCTTCTTTCCTTCCTTTCCTCTTTCTTTCTTTTGGACATGAGCTCTTGACATGTTGCTCAGACTGGCCTCAAACCCCTGGGGTCAAGCAATCTTTCTGCCTCAGCTTCCTGAATACCTGGGACTGCAGGTGTGTGCTATCACACCGAGCAATAGCTGTATATTTTTAGGGATATTAATGTGCATAATTTTAAAAGCGAATCTTACATTGCTTGTTAACTGCATTATTCTAAATTATCCTTATGAGTTGCAGTGCAGTAAACATTTATAAAGTAGCTTTTCTTCTTAGAAAAAGAAATTCCTAAGAATTATTCTTAAAGAATATGATTTAGTTTTACTATTTTAGCTTGCAAACTGCCAGATTGCCTTGCAGAAGAATTGGGATCATTGTGAAGTGCTTCCCACAGTGAATCCATAGTCTAACATCTCCACAGGCTTACCTCTTAGGATTTTGGTCCTTTTTAACCGATTTTACTTATCTTGGTTGGAAAATTAGTAAATTAGAGTTGGTTAAATTTACATTCTTTGATTTCTGAGGATAAGAAGAAAAATTATTTTTCCAGCTATTTAAACTGTCCATTTTAAATGGTCATTTATTGAATAAATACAGCTATGTAGAAATTCTCCACCTACAAACAAGTTTTGTTTTTATTTTATTTTTTTTAAGACAGGGTTTTGCTTTGTATAGTTCAGCTTGGCCCTGAACTCACTGTGTAGCCCAGGCTAGCCTCAAACTCACAGCAATCCTCCTACCTCTGCCTCCCGAGTGCTGGGATTACAGGCGTGAGCCATCATACCTGGCATTGTGATATGTGGTGCTGGGGATTGAACTCAGGACCTTATGCTTGCCAGGTAGATGCCTGGAACCACTGAGCTAAATCCAAGGCTCCAAACAAGTTTGATTTTTATTAATTTACTTGAGGCAGGAGATCCAGCCTAGAGCTTTGTGCATGCTAGGCAAGTACTCTACCACTGAGATATATCCCCAGCTTATAAATTTGATTCCTCAACATTTATAATTCTACTTATTGAAAATATAAAGTGATTATAAGTATGGTAGCAGGCAAAAGGATAGGATTTTACTTGTACTTTTATTAATAACTAAAGTACATTTTTATCAGTTTTGGTTTAGAAAATAAGCTTTAATGAATAGGATTTTTTTAAATTTTATTTTTGTTGTACTAGGGGTTGAACCCAGGGACTATTGAGCTGTACCCTATTGTTACCAAATTGCCTTGGCTGAGCTCACACTTATGATCTTGCCTTAGCTTCCCAAATAGCTGGGATTGTGCCACCACACGTGGCCCATTTTTCTTTTTATTCTCTCTTTTTTTATGTTTGTGTAGATGTAATAAATTTTAACATGTATCGTATATTTTTTCCTAAAAATTTTAAATAGTTTTAAGTAGATATTTCTTTACCTTGTTCTGCTACATAAGAATCTGTTGTAAAAATAGATTTGGGCTAAGATTCTAGTTCTCTACAATAGCTGTGTAGTGCTGAGCGAGTTACTTAACCTTTCTGGGCTGCAGTTTTCCTCCTCAAATGAGAATAATGTCTACTTCTGAAGTAATGAATAAGTAAAATTATGTTTGAAGTATTTCATGGCACCTTAAACTAAAGTAAGTTCTTTAGTTTACTTAATCCTTTAGGTAAAGTTTTCCGGTAATTTGTCAAATTTTGTGAAATAATGTAGTGGGTGTTGCAGTTGATACTGTGTTAAACTTTATATCGGAATCCAAGAAGTTCTTTAAAAATACTTAAATTGTGGGCCAGGGATTTAGCTCAGTGCTTCCGGCACCTGTCTTGCAAGCACAACGACCAGGGTTCGATCCCCAGTAACCACATACCATACTGGGTGTGGAGACTCATGCCCCAACAGCAATCAGTACCACATCCCACGATGCCGGGCGTGGTGGCTCACGCCTGTCATCCCAGCACTCGGGAGGCAGAGGCAGGAGGATTGCTGTGATGTGAGTTGGAGGCTGAGCTCAGGGCCAGCCTGAACCACAAAGTGAGACCCTGTCTCAAAAAAAAAACAAAAACAAAAAAACTTAGTTGTATAAACTAAAACTCTCTTGCGATATATAATTAGTTAATTTACTACTATTACTTCATTGAATATATAATTATTCCATTGAAATTATAGATTTTCTTTGGAAGAAATTATTATCAGTTGAAATTAATAGATCAACATTTTCTAGGTTTTGTTTTTTTTTGTTTTTTTTTGAGACAGGGTCTTGCTTTTTGTAGTTTAGGCTGGTCCTGAGCTCAGCCTCGAACTCACAGCAGTCCTCCTGCCTCTGCCTCCCAAATGGCTGGAATTATAGCCGTGAGCTACCAACCCTGGCACCATAGTGTGTGGTTCTGATTGCTGGTAGGTGTGAGTCCCACACCTGGCATTGTTGTATGTGGTTACCAGGGATTGAACCCGGGCCCTTGCATTTGCAAGGCAGGTGCTAGAACCACTGAGCTAAATCCCTGGCCTCAGTGTTTTCTATTCTTTTTAAAACCTTTAATGGAATATTTTATATATATATATATATATATATATATATATATATATATATATATATACACGTATATATATGATATTCATTCATTGTAGGGAATTTGTATCTCTGTGTGATATATCTTGCTTCTTCCCTCTCCTTTTCAGCCCTCTTTTCCCCGCTTAAGTATTTTCTGCACTCAGTATTCTTATAAGTGGTCTCTCAGCATATTTTTTAGCTGTACAAAGAAATACATTATATATGGTATTGTGTGTGTATGTGTGGTCTTATTTATATCCACCAATTTAGATAAGTGGAATGACTTCATATGATAATTTTGAATTTATTTTCCATAACTTTTGGAAATATGTGATTTACATAAAGCAAATACTGTTTTTCTACATTTTTACCTTTTTGACTTTGGAAATTATTATTATTATAGTATTGCTGATAGTTTGTTAAATAAGAGTGGTAGTATGTAATGGTTTTTCCAATAAATAACTCTTTGTTGAGTCCATAGTACTTGACTGTAGTACCTATGATTTATATGAAGATAAATACTGAATCATTTTTTGAGACTAAGCCACAGATAAATATAACATTTTATTATGTTCCTTTTTTTCAAACAGGGAAAAGAACATATAACATTTACTACTTGCGTAAGGCATGGAAGTATTAGTCTACTGTATTCCCACTAATGAGAAGGTTTTAGGTTTCTTATGTTTTTCCTATTAGTATGATAAATTATGCTAATTTATTTACTTGCATTATTTTACATTCCAGCGGTGAATTAAATTTGGTCATTAAAGAAGAGGTATAATTTAATGAAAAAGATAACGTTTTAGGTGTCTTTTCACTACCATTTTCTAGCTGTGCAATCTTGGGAAAGTCCCCTGACTTCTCAGGATCTTTTCATCTATGTATTGAAGAAATAGAAAGGATGAAAATTATTCCCCACTCTCAAGGAATTTAAAAAAATTTTCAGCCCCGGGATCAGGGATTTAACTCGGTGGTTCTGGTGTCTGCCTTGCAAGCTCAAGGTCCAGAGTTCAATCCCTGGTAACCACATACCATAGTGCCGGGCATGGTGACTCACACCTATAATCCCAGCACTCGGGAGGCAAAGGCAGGAGGATTGCTGTGAGTTCAAGGCTAGTTTAGACTACACAGTGAGCTCAGGGCCAGCCTAAAATACAAAGCGAGACCCTGTCTCAAAAAAATATTTGTTTTCAGCATCATTTGTGATAATGTTTCTATGGGAAAACAGACTGAATTCCAACTTTGAATAGTAGAAATAGATCTCAGCACTGCCAACATACATGACAGGTGCAATTACTCTTCATTTTTTACCCTTGTACCACGTGGTATAAAGAGTAGAAATTCTTTGGATGAGTATGATTTAGGAAAGAATATTGTAGCAGTAAAAGAGGAGAAGGATAGGATAGATACTAAAGTTTAGCATAGGGTAGAGTAAAGATCTTCTGGAACTAGGTTTGTTTACCTTTACCCATATTCATATTCCCTCGTTTTGTCCTTTCTTCTCTCCCTCCTTACTCCTTACCCTCCTCCATACTGGCATGGCTCTGTATTCACCTTCCTCTTTTCTTGTGTAGAAGTGGAACTATCAGCATGAACTAGGCCTGAGAAGAAATCAGACTTTAGATAGGTGGAATGGTGTTTGTTGTGGAAGCTGAATAAAAGTTAGCTTTTCTGTGGGAAAAGGAGAGAGCGAGATTAGAGATTTTCCAATGGCAAAAAGAGAGCTTTTTGTGTTTTCAAGTCTGAGCTTAGCTAAAGGAGTAAGACTCTGTTTTTGTAAGCAATGAATCTTTGGTATTGTGTTGTTTATGTGTATGAGGTCATTCTGAAGACAAATTTTCCCCAATATTGCATGTGAAAATGCACATTGTATTCAAGGTGTTACTTAATCATAGAAAAAATTTTGAAGACTGATTTTTATGGTATTTAGAATTTATACTATTTCTTTCAGATATTTATCTTTTGTTTGAAGTTTGGTAAAGGAGATACATAATGTGTTATAGTGTTCCTAAATTGAACTTTGCATTTCTTATAATGGAATGATGTATCTTATGTTAGAATGGAAGATATGAGCTGCTCAGTTGAAACCACCCCTGCTTACTGTTAGAGCTATCATTTGCTTTGAAGCAGTCTGTTACTTTTTTATGCAAAAAGATGTTCCTTGAGATCCCAAATTGGACTGGGAACAGAAAGCACAGTGTTACTGCTAAGTATATGCAGAAGTTCTACAATTGAGAAATCAAGAAATTATGTGTTCTTGTTGCAGAGTGTAGGAGGCTTAGCTTTTTCTCTTTTAGAGGTGGGTGAAGTTTTTTCCTGATGTAGTTTATAAAATTACCTACATTTCTCTGCATGTACTACAGATTTTGCAGACATTAGTGTCCTTGAAGAACCACATAAGTTTGTATCTTATTTGTATCATTACTTTTCATTTAACATACTTTCATGCTGACATATTTCTTTAAGGATACAAATAAAGTACACAGTTGTTAGCACAGTCTCAGTCTTATGTGTTTTCACGTTTTTTCTGTCCCTAATTACGTCTACTTTCATCAAATATTATAATCATTCTGTCCATAATTTCTTTTGAACACGTCTTTTAAGAAATCTCTACTTTAGAGCTGTATTCAGTGGCATCCCTCTTATTCACCATATTTTATAGTACTATATTTTTCAAAACTTCAAATATGAGGACCTTCATTTTTCTCCCTTTCTTTCTACATTCATTCTTCAGTACCACTGCCAAGTTAAATCTCTATCTTTTTATTTGTCTCAACCACCTTTTCTCCATCATTCACTTCCTTTTTTCTGGACTCTCCATCTGAAGAACGGCTCATATATGGCAATAAAAAAGGTACAGACCAGACAGAGTAACACTGTTTTGAAATATGACTTCCTCAGTTATACTTATGTCCATGTAAGTTAGCACATTCATTAAGTAATGTTTACACAGAGTCCTTTTGGGCCTTGTGCAAATTTAGGCTAAGTTTTACTTGAGTTAGTGTTTGATGTTTTTTGAAGTCATATTCCAAGATACCTGTCTTTCTGTGCATGGAAATATTTTTCCCTCTTTTCATTCCTCTTGTTTTAAAATTTCATTCTTTTGCTTATTTGTAATGTTTTGTACTTTTCCCTGCATGAGTAGGGGTGTTTGATTGTCTGTCTTATTCCCCAAAGTAATTTTACTGTGGACATTTACTTTAATATGATGCATGATGTGTTTGTAGACTGATTTTAAATCCTGAGTTTTACAATATTTTATACTCTTGTGATTTTTTTTCTCATTTGAAATCAGTATAGTTTATGTATCATTTAGTTTTACTGATATAAAAATTAAGGCTGCAAATATGAAAGTACTTTGTTGCAGCCATTCTTCCCAGCCCCTGTGACTGCAGTTTAGCTATTTAAACTTCTGTCAATTTAAATCAAAATGTCTGTATTAACTAATTATAAGAAAATCAGACATACTTGTATTCTTAGACAATTCATTGAATAAACTCAGTTTCTTTGCCTATAAAAAGATTAATTTTGCAGTATCCTAATATCTTTTCATAATTCTAATAATCTGTAATCCTTAGACTTTTAGTAATTTTTTTGACATCTCAAAAAGATCTATGTAGTACTGTGATATCCACACAGTTTTGTTCTTATAAAAAGCTGTAGCTTTAGTGCTATAATATTACTCTTTAAGAACATCATAAACATAGTTGTGGGGTATTTTTCTCTAAAATATATCTTGTTTTTAGCTTTTAAACTAAATTTCTTTTTCTGTTTCATTGTAGTCAGGTTCAATCATCATCTTATTTTTTTAATTATATGTATTTATAGGCTGTTTGAATTTTATTATATGCGCTGCAGGCATGAGCACTGTAGGCTGTTTGGATTTTAAATGGAATGTTCTAGCTTAGAAGAGTTATATGATTGTTTTGACCTCTGTATACCTTAGGCCTTGTTTGCACTAGCATCTTTAGTTTTTCCTTAACTTCCTCCTCAACCATAGTGCTTCCATATGTGTGTTTTCATCATGTTGAAGCACAGCTCTAAGGAACCATACTCTTGGGTCCAAAGTCATTCTAGTTGCTATATATGAGATAATAGGACTGAGATTGTTCTTTCTGGAGGCCAAGGGAAGGAAGATGCAGTCTTTGAGTCTTTGTTCAGCCAAGGATCCAGTTATTTTGCTATATTCTGTATCAGTGATAGCACAACACCCTTTAGAGATGAAGTAAAAGTGTTTTCTCATTGTTTGTGTCATACTCACCTACAGTTATAAGAGCTTATATATACTTATGTGACCTTAGAAGACAACTAGTCTATTAAGTTGAGATAATACTGTTGAAATGTGGGTATGATCCTTAGTTTGAGGTTACCTGCATAGTATCACCTTTTATTTTTAGATCAAGTTAGAGCAAGTAAACTTTTTTCATAATATTATCGGACATATCCAGCCTGCATGTTAAAGGCTTTTGTGAAAGTCAAACAAGATTACAGGTTACTATTCTAGTCTGTTAGCCTGCATGCATGGGTTCTCATGAAAATTAAAGACATTGTAGGATTGTTACTAGTTTTTTGATCTTTGGTTTGTAATGAAAGTTGGGCTCAATTGTTTTTTCTCACTGCTGTTTTACTGATTACTCAGCAGTGTGAAATGATTAAAGTTTTTTTTATCTATATGTGTATCAGATCCCAGTATTTGACCAGTACTGAGCTAAACATTGAGAAAATAAGAAACTTTTTGGCATGAGTTGATCTAGTCTCCTCCATGTGAGCTGATGGCAATGATTTGGTCTTGGTTAAGATGAATGTGGACTGGCTGATAGGGTAATGCAAGTATGGATGTCCTAAATTTAAGCCTTTCTTTCTATTCCATTGAAAGTAGGTTCAGCTGCAGCCCGGAAAGAAATCATAAGAAATAAAATTCGAGCAATTGGCAAGATGGCAAGAGTCTTCTCTGTTCTCAGGTAATTATATATTTTCCTGATTATTTGTTTTGCAGAAATTAGTTTCTTGTACTTTGTTTATGGACATTTTGTCTTATCTGTCTTCTAAAAGCAACAAGGTCACTTTCATAGTGTGAAGTTTGTTTTACACTTAGAACTGAAGAAGGGAGCAAAAGTCCACTTAAATCTAGGGTTTGTTTGTTTGCTTTGTTTTTACTTTTTATTTTTTGTGATACTGGGGACCTAATACATGGTGAAAGCTTACACTTTACCACTGAACCACAGCCTTGAAACAAGGCTGTTTGACCTTTGATTATTACTGCTTGCCTTCTGTGATAAAAGTATCATATTTATGCTTTGAAATAAGGTCAGGAAAAGGAGGAGGGAGGGGATGCTTTTCAGAGTGGCTCTGATGAATTTGCTTGTACTCATAGGGAATTTCTTTGTGCTGAGTGTTCTTTTTTTTTTTAATTATCTTTATTGGTACATTATGAATACACATGATAATCACATTCAACATTAAGTTTGTACCAGAATATGACCTGACTTGATTCTCAACTTTTTCCCTTTTCCCCCCGCCCTGCATCCCCCTGCCCCCTATGTACACAATCTTTGTTTTCTTTTTTCTTTATTATTACCACATTCATTTTCCCCTCGTTATTTACGTTTACAGTCTTTCCTTTAAATATTTTCTACTGCACAGGAGGGAGGGGATGCTTTTCAGAGTGGCCCTGATGAATTTGCTTGTACTTACAGGAAATTTCTTTGTGCTGAGTGTTCTTGATGAATTTGCTCATATATGCGGGACATTACTTTTGCTGTAAGCACAAATTCCATTCCTGGTGTTAATTCATGGACACCGAGTTTAAGGGCACAGATTAATAAATTATTCATTCGGGCTGGGGATTTAGCTCAATGGTTCTAGTGCCTGTCTTGCAAGTGCAAGGATCCGGGTTCAATCCCTGGTAACCACATACCATACTGGGCGTGGAGACTCATGCTCAGCAGCAACCAGTTCCACATACCACAGTGCCGGGCGTGGTGGCTCACGCCTGTAATTCCAGCACTCAGGAGGCAGAGGCAGGAAGATTGCTTTGATGTGAGTTGGAGGCTGAGCTCAGGGCCAGCCTGAACCACAAAGTGAGACCCTGTCTCAAAAACAAAACAAAACAAAACAAAACAAAAACTAAAAAAATAAATAAATAAATAAATTAGTCATTCAAGGTTTATTAGAAAAAGTAATTATCTTTAACATTTGAATTTTAGAACATATAAAATACCATAATTTTTCAATTGTGTGATGCCTTTTGATAGTGAATCTTAGCACATACTTAATGCTTATTCTGGGATACAACTGTACCACTAGCACTTGGAAGGCTGAGGCAGGAAGATCATACGTATCAGACCAGCCTGGGATATACATCAGTGAATTCGAGACTAGTCTGTGCTACATAGAGAGGTCCTATCTCCAAAACCAAAATAAAACAAAACAAAACTCTTAAGTAAATAAATACGGCTTTTAAGGAAAAGAAATATATATGTCTTTTTTTTTTTTTTTTTTTTTTTTTTTTTTGAGACAAGGTCTTGCTTTGTAGTTCAGGCTGACCCTAAACTCACTATGTAGCCCAGGCCAACCTCAAACTCACAGCAGTCCTTCCCCTGTCTCCTGAGTGCTGGGATTATGGGCATGAGGCACTATGCTTGGCATTGTGGTGTGTAGTACTGATTGCTGGGATTATAGATGTGAGCCACCATGCCCAGTGTTGTGGTATGTGGTTACCAGGGATCGAACTCAGGACCTTGCATTTGCCAGGCAAATGCTGGAACCACTGAGTGAAATCCCCAGCCTTACATGTCTGTCTGAAGGGGTACTCTCTGAAACATTTAGAATATGATAAATAATGTTGAATATTATGAATTACACAGGTGGCCTATGTTTGGGCTCCATCTTTTTAAAATTAAATATTTATTGGAGGTCTCCGGTGTTGATTTTATCTCTCTGCTACAGGGAGGAGAGTGAAAGTGTGCTGACACTCAAGGGCCTGACTCCCACAGGGATGTTGCCTAGTGGAGTGTTGGCTGGAGGACGGCAGACCCTACAAAGTGGTAATGATGTTATGCAACTTGCTGTGCCTCAAATGGACTGGGGCACACCTCACTCTTTTGCTAACAATACACATAATGCATGCAGGGAATTCCTTCTGCTTTTTAGTTCCTGTCTCAGCAGCTGACACAAGCAGGATCCTATATAATGTATCTGATTAATACCTGACCAGGAGTTTTTTCTAGACCTACCCCCAGGTGTGATAGAGTGAATAGTCCTTCCAGTTGAAAATAATGTTCAGTTCCTCAGCTTTCCATGAGATGATAGGAGAGCAGCTCATAACATAATGTCTGAATTATTTATTTATTCATTCCTTTGTCTAATGCATCCTTTCTTTTAAAAGCCCCAGTTTAGAATGTGAGTCAGGGATATCCATACTACTAAAATAGAAATGTAATTCTAAATTCACTTTTTATTTTTTATATTTATGTAATTGTATTAGACTATGCTTACATTTTCAAATACTTAATTTTAGAATTAATAGTCTGCTTAGTCCCCAGAACATTACTTACGCACTTCAGTTGCCAAAAGATTTGTGCAAGGTTTTGTACTGTGGTAAATGATACCAAAGTTTGTTTTCTGTGGTGTTTGTCAAATGTTCTATGTATAATTGACTGTCTGTAACATGCTGTTTCCTTCCTCTGCAGATGTAGCTGCTTTTCTAAATCTGTCTGTCTTTCTTTAGGTTAGCTGTATGTCTGTAAAAGTATGTTCAATTAAATTACTCTATCAGACTCTTGTCTGTCTTTTGATGTAGAAGCAGCTTTGTAGCACTCTTTCAGGTTTGCTGCATTTGTTGCTGCATTTTGTGCATTCTGAATATGAATGTAATAGATATTAAGTCATTGTTATAAGGGGTTGAATTTAAATCCTGTAAGTCAAAATTAAAAGGTGTGCCTTTATTTTGCATGAAAATAAAAAGAATTATACGTAAAGCATTCTTGTAATCTGGCTCGTTGAATATTTTACATTTTAAAGACTTTTTGGCATAAATATTTGTGTCAACACTGATTTAACTTTTTGAAAGCCCGTTATAGATTTAGTAGAAGAAACGGATGTGATGTGGTAGCCTTTACACAGTGACTCACAGTCTATAGTCCTTTCCTTTGTCATTGGAAAGCAAAAATTGTGAAGTGGAAAAGCCTGAATTTATGTTTTATTGTAGCTACTTTTGACAGCTCTCCAAGGGTCATTGTTCTGTCAAAATAGGCCGCAACAATTCTAATGTTTTACTTAATCATGATTAACAGTTTGTTTTGATGTTGTAATTAGTACAATTTTTAAAGTGAAAAGGATAGGATATTTTAAACTTTTAGCAAATTTGAATTATATTGACTTTTGCAATTTCACTCAGTCCCTTTATAATAAAAACTTTTTTTCGGTAGACAGATCTTTTTACTTATAATTTTATATGTGTTTTATTTTATATGTTATTGTATTGTCTGCTACCACCACTGGCATATCTGAGTACAAGTATATTTGAAATTATAGTTTTTATATTTTCATAATGAACAAGTTTGGTATTTTTTCCATTCTTGTTTTTCTGTGATGCTGAGTATTGGGCCCAGGGCATTAAGTATGCTAAACGTGCACCCTACCACTGAACTACATCCTCAGCCCTAGCTTTCGTTTTCTGATTAAAATCCAGAAAATCTGCAATCTTCTCATTAAATTCTTTGCCCTCCATTTTTTTATAATTAGAAAAATAGCTAAAGATAATTTCATAATTGTAAATTAAAACAAGAAGACTTTAAGCACTTAAGACTAGCCAAAATGTTAAAAGGATGAATTTTAGTGGCTTCAAAATCTGGGTATGATGGGACATGCCTGTAATCCCAGTGCTTGGGAAGCTGAGGCAGGAGGTTGGCCATGAGTTCAAGGCCAGCCTGGGCTACATAGTGAGTTGGAGGCCAGCCTGAACTGTAGCAAGACTTTGTCTCAAAAAAAACAAAACAAAAATGTTACACCCTCCTCCTCTGTTTAGAAAAGAAAACAAAATTGAAAGGATATTATACTTAAATTTACATTCTACCCATCTCTCAGTT
Source organism: Petromus typicus (assembly GCA_004026965.1). Classification (NCBI taxonomy): domain Eukaryota; kingdom Metazoa; phylum Chordata; class Mammalia; order Rodentia; family Petromuridae; genus Petromus; species Petromus typicus. The sequence goes on from PVIR01013752.1 coordinate 28,171, forward strand.
ATCCTTGGATATATTAATACTTTTACATTATATCCATAGCAAATCTTGCTTTCAGATTTCACAGTTAGCACCTGCTAATTACATGCTTTGTTAACAGTTCAGCACTTCTATTTATTCTTAATTCGCATGCAGCCTGAAGCTCATTCCTCCACCTTGGAAACCACCCTCAACGGCAGGGAAGGTTTGACAGACAGCAGCTTTGCTGAGGGGATTGTCTATTCCCAACATAGAGTGTGAGTTACTGGAGGGAGCTGAGCTTAAGGGGTCTAATTTGGGAAAGTGTTACCCCCCAGGTCTGCTAGTAATGGCTTTTGATAGTATGGTTTGAACATTTAATTGAAATTATTGCCATAAGATAGACCCACTTTGAAACAGATAACAAAACTCATGCAGAAGCTGCATCTGTGTGATTTTTCAAAAAATTACATAGCATTTTAAATTTCAGTAGATATGTTCTCTAATGTTAGAGTGTACAACTGAGAGGTATTAGAAAATAAAATTTTAATTCTGACATCTTAGTCCTATTGTCAGAAAACATAAATTGTCTTTTCAATAACTAAAGTTAATTTACATAATATTTGAGTGGTTTTACAAACTGCACAATTCTGATTGGAGTTGAATTTAATGTTCATATTTTATGTATTTTTTTTCACAGAAATTTGATTGGAAACTAGCCCTAAATGCCATTGTCAGATACATGCATGAGAAAATATGCAGCCAAGTCTACTTTAATAATGTCAAAATCCTCTTGGTCATTTATTCTGTATTGTATTGAGGAACACAGTTTAAGGCAGCACTATACTTAAACTTATTAGGGCTGTATTAAGATGCCCTATGTAAATGAAAATAAATAGAAATACAGCAGTACTTTTCAAGATAAAATTTTGAAATTATCAAACTTTTTTAAAGCTTAATGTTAAAGCTTCAAATGCCTGTCAGGCTTTATAGTATGCAAGTTTTGCATGTGAGACCCATTTTATATTCTAGAAAAGACTTAGGGTCAAAGTTCTCAACAAAGAGCAGAGAATATCATTTAACCTAGAAAGTGTCTTTACATACAAAATTGAGAACATATACAAGGCTGAGCTCAGGGCCAGCCTGAACTAAAAAAAACAAGACCCTGTCTCAAAAAAAAAAAAAAAAAATTGAGAACATACAATGATTTCAAAAGTGTATTACATTTCATAATTTTAAAAATGTACTAACAGACTTTTAAACAATTGAGGTAATAAAGTAGATAACTAATTTTTGTAGTGAGATCCATTTTCAGTTTTAATTTATTATAAGTACCCAATAAAAGTTACAGAATATTTCATATTAACTAACTTACTAAACTTTTTAAAAAACAGACTCTAGTAAACATTTTTTATCCTCTAATTTAATATACAATGAAATTTGGCCTTTCTTGAAGAGTAGTAGCTCTATCCTTGATCAAATTGAAGTGATCTATTTAGTGGGCTTACTTTTTTGTCTGGCACATCCCATAAGTTCTTTCTAGGTGTTCAAAGATATATATATATATATTTTTTGTCTCTAGTGATTTGTATAATGGGCATACAATAAGTGTGTCTTATTTGTAATATAATTTAATACTTAAGGAAAATGACCTCTTTGTTTATTTAATGTTTAGCCTGGAATTCCTAAATTCCCTTTACTATATGGTTAAGATTAGTAATATTTTTTAAATTACAGTACCTTAATACCACAAATTCATCAGTACCCTATCATAATAATAACTGCTTTGAATTATATAATTTCTGAATTATATTTATTCCTGAAAGGATATTTTAGGAATTATTCTAATTGGCCTTATTACAGAGAAAATAAAGGAGACTATAGGTACTCTTTTTTTTTTTTTTTCGGAGAGTACAAATATTCTTAGTATATATACTTTGTATAAATGTAGAGTTGGCAATATTATTATGATACAATATTGTCTGCAGTCTTTCTTCCTCTTCCTCAATTTGAGCTCTTTTTATAGTTTAAACCCAGAAACAGGGTATTAAAGAATCTTTGACTACAAACTGTATAGCTAAGTGTGTCGAAGTTCTTTAAATGGGCCAGTATTCACCATCCAAGATACATTTCTCATTTATAAAATGACCTATATGAAGGTCTCTGTTATGAAATAGGATTTATTGCCTGAAAGACCCCTCAGTTCTATCCCTTGATGCCTCTTTAATTGGTAAATAGATTTGTAAAGATTGTTTGAAGCCTTTCTTTAGTTAAGAGTGCAGAGTGCTAGTTCTTAAGACAAATTTATGATAGGCTGACTATAAATGGGTTTTTTAAGGTTATAAATGTTTATATTTTTGAGCTGTCAGTATTAGAATAGAAGCCAAGTCAGATGTCTTGCAGCAAGTTCACTTCTAGTCCTAGGTTCTTGTTAAGCTGAAGCAGAAGGATTGCTTGAGCCTACGAGTTTGAAGCTAACCTCAGCAATATAGCAAGATTTCATCTAAAAAAACAAACAAAAAAGTTACAAAGGAAGAAGTTCTTACTAGACAAGAGGGCTCTTTTTAAGGTTTCCCCCAAGAACAGAACTATGGAATAGCTCTTAATTCTTAGACTAACTCACTAAGTTTATGGCCCTTTTCATTTTAACTATACCAGCTTTTGTTGCTATGTCTTGTCATAATTAGAAATGACAAGCAAACTGTTGCTGAACTTCTTTGAGTTTGTTTCTTATGAAACTAATTAATAATAAGCATTGTTTCCATTAGACATGAAAGAAGACAATTCTCTCATCATAATTTTACTCTAGAGAATTTTCCTGTGGTTATAATGGATATGATATAATAAACAATGGAAAATTCTAATTCCATCAAAATGCTGAATTCAAGGAGGGTAATTAATTCTGAAGTGTATTGCATGGGTACTGAGGTGTCTGTGTTTACAGTAGGTCTACATGTTCTGTTCTCTGAGTGATGTTGTCATAGTGCTGTGTATAAACTGTGCTGTGTCAGGAACTGGGGGATTGGATGGAACGCTCTAGTATGGGTACTATTTATATTAAATTGTAAATGATGATGTAGAATGGGGTACTGTGATATTAAAGTGATCATTGCCTTTTCTGCTGTACAATATGACCCTTCTCATCTCTCTCATTCATTTTGCATGCCTCTGCTCACTTCTGTACAGCCACAGTTGAGGCTATTGAGGCTGAAAAAGGTACGATCAGAGTCCTTATGCTGGGCAGAGATCTGTGGTATGTGGGTGGGCATCAGAGAATGTCCTGTGGGTATGTCCTACTCCTAGCTTGCACAGCCCAAGATGAATCATACTCACTGACTCATCAGGTTTAAATCACTTTACTCTCTCTTTCTTTTTTTTAAAATCACAAGGACTGATGTCCATAGTGACAGTCTTTTAAATATGCATCCATAATTTATTGTTCCTGATGTTTTTAGAGGATAGTATGTTATGCTGTAACGTTTAATATTGCCTGTTTTAATGGAAAATATTAAATTTGACTCTGCAAATAGAGATCTCTATATTTTGCATGATTCTCTGCTACTTAGATTTTTTTCCCCCTATAAGTGAAACCTCCTCTAGAAAAACATAAAATGAGGTTTTTTTTCTCATTTTCAGTAATGTGCATGAGAATGCAAGAACTGTTATAATAATGATTTTTTTCTGCAGTTTAGGCTATAATTTACAAGATTATATTCATATGTTATGGTTTGACTTTGCACATTACTGAATGTTTTGCTGTCTAAGCCATTTGTTTGGTTCAGGGATTACACATATAAAGCAACCAGAATATAGCTAGTAGTACAAAAATCTTTTCTGTGAGGGCCAGGGAGTTAGCTCAGTGGTTCAGGCGCCTGTCTTGCAAGCGCAAGGGCCTGGGTTCGATTCCCCGGTAACCACATAACAGTACTGGGCGTGGAGACCCACACCCAGCAGCAACCAGTACCACATACCACAGTGCCGGGCGTGGTGGCTCACGCCTGTAATCCCAGCACTCGGGAGGCAGAGGGAGGAGGATTGCTGTGATGTGAGTTTGAGGCCGAGCTCAGGGCCAGCCTAAACCACAAAGCGAGACCCTGTCTCAAAAAACCTAAAAAAAAAAAAAAAAAAAAGAATCTTTTCTGTGAGCACTTTAATAATGAAGGAGGAAGAATTCCAGATGAAATAAATGTGAATCCCTAGCAGTTGGTGAATGATGACTCTTTATTTTGATTTGACTTTCTAAAGAATTTGTAATAAATGGCCAGTAAATTAAAGAAAATATCTAAAATATGAAGTTATAGATAGTCTTTCTCTCAGTCAAATACAAATTTAACTCCTGGAGGCATTTCCCGTCATTTTCTTTGCATATTGGTGCTGATGGGGTGATGACCTCCAAGCTGAATCTGATCTATTAAATTTTAACATAACTTTACCTCTTTCTCCTCCTGAGCTGTTGGTATAATTTGTTTGTTGAGGATTAACATTGTTTAGCCTCCTCACTTAACCATATCTTGTTGCTACCTTACTGTGATAGTCATTGGTATTCTTTTAGGACCTAAGGTAGGAGATAACTGATACAGATCTCAGACTTACACCCTGAGACCATTGCTTGGAATTTGATTTTGTGGACAGGGAAGGGTCATTTTTGTGTGTTGTGGGTTTTTTGTTTTTGTTTTAGTAGTAAAGCTATCCTAGCATTTTCTGTCTATGAAATTATCATGTTCCTATTTAGGTTTAAACATTTCACATTTTAAGGGTAAGACTGGTATACGGATAAGATTCAGTTAAAGTAAAGTTTAAATGTTGCTCCTTACAGCTATTTTCTATCTTCTTAAAGATCATTATGTTTGTTTTTTTTTAATCTCAGAATTATTTTATAATTACTGACTTATCAAATTTGCATTTTGTTAAGCAATACGAGGATTCTCTCCACCACATAGAATCTGCAGTTTTGAAGAGGCAAAGGGTTTGGATAGGATCAATGAGAGAATGCCACCCCGGAAAGATGCTGTACAACAAGATGGTTTCAATTCTCTGAACACCGCACATGCCACTGAGAACCACGGGACTGGCAACCATAGTGCCCAGTGACCATCGACTTCCCAGGGACTCTCACAACTCGGGCCCCAAATGGACAAATCACCCGAGGATCTGGAGGGGTCGGCCAAGCTGACTATAAATGTTACAGTCCCTCTGAAGAAACCATTGTGCTCTTTGAGTCCCTAGCCCCCTTCCTGGATGGAGGCTTGAGGGCCCTGGGACATGTTGTGCTGTCTGATAAGACTGGGTCATCGCTGCCAAGGTGGAGAGTAGTGAGCAAGGGGCTTGGGGCAATTCCCAGTGGAGGCATCGACACCTCCATTTATGCTTGTGGTTCACACATTTAAGTTTACAAATGAGATTTCTTTTTTTCCCTCAGTAGAATTAGATTTTTTTTTTTTTTAATCATGACTTCAAATGCAATCCTAAGAGTTAATGTGGAATTTTTTTTTTTAAATGAAATGTCTTTAAAGGATGAATCAGCATGGTCTTAAAATGTCTTTCTGAGGTTACTACCTGTATTTTGAAATGTAGGCAGAATGCTGAGAAACCCAGTTGGCATTTATACAAAATGCTGACCTCGGGTCTAGAGTTCTTAAATGTGGCTAATTCTGTAACATAGTCTTGATATTTTTCAATTATGAATACATAAACTATTTCTAGGAATACTCTTACTTGAACAGAAATCCAAAAACTAATTTAGAATCTTTTTTGCTCAGATCTTTTGAGATTTACACCCCAGAGATTTAAGAAGAAAACCTCTAAATTTCAAAATTACGAAGAATTACAGAATTACTCACTTAAGGTACTTTAAAAGGAGTTTGTACATTGTCAAAGTAAATTTTAATTCAAATCATGTCTGTAAAACTTGACGTATTTTGTGTATGCATGTTTTCATTTTGCAAATATTTAATATATAGACCTATAATGTACAGGTACGACATGTATAGGTTACCTAGATGTTATGAGAAATTTTAGTTTATTGTGAGTACTCCAGTTACTTAAATAGCCACCAGGGTGATTTGCTGCTGGCTTTCTATCATTTTTATGTTTTAATGCAAAGGAAATTTTAAATGTTCTCGAAGTGTTTTTGATTAAGCAATGCAGCATAGAAACAAGGTTCTGTTCAATCCTTCAGATGTTAGTGGAAGCATAAAAGTCAAGACTGCATGTTGAAATTCTTCTTTTGATAGATAAAGAACTGCTTGGTTAAACTAAATGGAACCATGTGCTAATTTACACAATAATTGATCTGTATTGATTGCCACTGTAGTTTGGTATTTCCCTTTACTTTGGTGGCCTGCTTCCCTCATGCCCTGGAATACAACTCAGAGCTCCAGGCAGCGGAACCGTCTATTGTTTTGTTTGCCAGAAAGTGCACCCTGTATGGTCTCCTGTCTAAGTTGGAAATATTATGCATGTCCAGGACTATTCGAGTATTTTATAAACAATAGCACACAATAAATTCCATGCATGGGCCGCTGCTCCTATCTCTGTGTTGGGTTTTATTTGGAAAATGTAGTCTGATTTGACCTTTCTGTGCATATAAAAAATTCTGTTAATGGGGTGGGATATTCTTCAGAGTTTATCTCATATTTAGTTCATGGTGATTTCATGAATTAAATTGTTGTCTTCATCAACTTTTTTCCCCTCAAACTTTTGTTTATTTTACATGAGCATTGGTAATTGAGCAGTAGAGGGCTTTGGATGCCTACTATCGTTCTTCTAAATGTACTTAAGATCATTATTTTCATTAGCTTTAAATGAAAGAAAATGTTTTTAGAATTTTATTATGGTGGTATTGGGACATAATTGGATGTTTTAACAACAAGCAAAAAAATTATTAACAATACTGGACTTTCTTCCCCCACACTCCTTGTTTGCCATAATCAAAGTGAGTATAGTGTTTTGCAAATTGAGGGAAACTAGAATATTGCTCAGATTTTGTAAAATAATTTAATTGTTCTTTTGTTTTAATTTTTTATTAGTATATTTGTGATACATATTAAATACATTCACTGTGGAGAATTGGTACATATACATATCACATCATGATCCTTTTTACTTCCTTTTCTTCTTCAGTTATTCCTCATACCCAGGTCACCTTTCCATCTCTACAGTACTTATCTCCCTATTTCTTCTCTGTCTTTTATTTTGTTCTTTATAGTATGTTGAGTTTTTTGTGTACAATATAAACAATTATAATAATATACATTGTAAGGCATTTATATCAAAATACATATATTTGTCTAATTCCAGTTTAAAAGCAGAACTTCTCCAGTTACTGATTATTCTCTTTGCCATAAGGTTAATTTGCAAACCAGTTCATAAACTCTGTCAAAAGTTGTTACACACTGCATACCTTAAAGATTTTTTTAAATGTTGGTGTTTTGTGATAGCCATACATAGCTAAGGTAGGAATTTAGTGCATAAGGCTCCTGGAACTTCTGTAGCCCTTATATTCATCACTAGGGTTATATAGTATTTGTGGGAGATATGGGACGTTGAAAACATCATTATCAAAGTAGAGAATTTTAGGCTGATGGTAAAAATTAAGAAAAGGAAACAAATAGTTCAGAATAAAGAAACATGAAGAATGGTAGAGTATCAATCACCTAGCCTCACAAACTACTTCCTACTTGTTGAGTAGGAACCTCTTTAAAGTTTTTCTTAGCTTTACAACAAATCATTTGTTAAGTATTTAGATATTTTTAATGCAACTCACGATTAATGCAGATTATAAAAATGCCCATCTTTCTAAATTATCACTTTAAATGTCTACCAGTGTAGCTAGTAATGATGGTAAAATATACTCAACATCAAAATTTTTCTGTCATTCTCTTTTATTTCCCAAGATAAGATATTTGAAACAGCATAGTCTATCTCTTGACTTCTTTTTTTTTTTTTTTTGAGACAGGGTCTCACTTTGTAGTTCTGTTCTCCCTTTTGATGAACTCACTGTGTAGTCCAGGCTGAACTCCTGGCATTCCTCCTGCTTCTCCCTCCAAAGTGCTGAGATTACAGGCATGAGCCGCCACTCCCCACTGTGGTATGTGATACTGGGGATCAAACTCAGGACCTTGCGCTTGCCAGGCAGATAGATGCAGGAACTACTGAGCTAAATCCCCAGCCCTCTCTTAACTTCTTGTACCTTCTGCAGTTAGCTGTTAGCAACACAATTTATAATCTCTTTGGAATTTGAAGTTAAATTTTGAAGCCTGTTAAATTTGAAGTTGTCCTGAAAGTTTTGTTTAGAATGAATCAGCCCTATTTTATTTAGAGTATTGCCTATTGTAACTGATTCTTCTTTGTTCACAGTTGTTCTACATAATGCTGTATGTTTCCTTGACTCATTGACATGATTCTTTTACCTTCCCTGCTGTAGTTTGTGGTTTCTACAGTTTGAGCAATCCTTTCTCTGCCTCAAAATTATATGGATTTAGCTGGTCATGGTGGCACATACCTGTGTGCACTTGGGGGAAGCTGAGTTATGAAGATCACAAGTTCAAGCCCATTCTGGGCAGCTTAGTGACTTAGTGAGACCCTGTCTCAAAATTTAAAAAAGGTCTGGGGATGTAGCTTGGTACAAAGCCCTGGATTCAATTCTCAGTACCAAAACAAAAACAACTACAACGACAACAAAAATTCCCAACACCTGTGGATTTAATTTGCTACATTCTAGGATCTGTTGCAAGATGTTCTGTTCTTCCTTTTGATGATGTTCAGAGACACGTAAGTATCATCTGGGATCAAATGTAAGCAAATAGTCAAGTCCTGCAGTCATACAGGACCACTGCCTTAACAACTTCTGATAAATTGTATAGCTTAATAGCTTTGAAGAGAAAGGAGATAGGAATGTGCTAGGTCAACAGCAACTACAACAAGAAATGTTTAAATTGTTTCATTTCTGTTTTCCATTCCTAGAAATAGTATACACTTTACTTATAAAAATATTGGGCATATATTTCAGAAATACTTTATTTTTTGAAAAGGTGGAATGCCACTGGTGACCTTGTCACTTAGAGAATACCTTATTCTTTTTTCAGGAAATGTGAACTTTACAAATTAATTCTCCTTCTTTCTCCTATAGTTGATTACTATTAAATGATCATTTCTTCTTTCTTGGGTCATTAAATTTATATTTAAGCCTAGATTGAACATTGTTGAGTTCTTTCTGAGCAGTGTTATGCTAAAAAAGGACAATGGCCTTGGGGGAAACTCATCATAGGTCTAGATTGACATCCAGGGACTCCAGGAATTCCAATTTCTCCAGGCTAGTACCTATCCTAACTTCTGAACTAATCCCAAGGGTTTGTGTTTTTTAAAGATGTAAACTGAGAATAGAAATACTGCTTTGAAAAAAGTCCAGGAAGCAGTAGGTTTCATTTTTCCTCTCAGCCTGCCAGACTTCTGGTGTGTTTGGGTGTGTTGACAGTCTTGAGCCGTCTTGGCAGAGAGTAAGGGTCAGAGAGAAAGAAGTCCTTGGGCAGTGGTCCAGCTCCGTACTTGCCTCATTAGGGAGAATTCAATGTGGTTGATTTTTGTCTGGTTGGCAAGGCACACTTAATCACCGAGACATATCATTTCAGCAGTTTGTGAAGGAATTGATATGAAAGGACAGCTGCAAGTAAGCCACAACCTAGATCTGAGAAGATCAAGCATCCACTTCACTTGGAGAGAAGAAAGAAGAAAGGAAGCCTAGGGCTTAACAGGGTAAGTTTCTTTCCCAACAATCTGTCTACTTGCTTAGTTTATAAATGAGTGAGTATTTATCACCCCAGGGAGTGTTAATCACTGATTAAGGATCTGAATATGATCATAATAGCAATGTTTTTATTTGTATTTCTTTTCTTTTTTTCTCTTTCCCTAACCCCTTCTATGGATCCTCAGTGACCAGCTTTACTCCCCTTTCTCACTTGTTCAAAGATACTTGATGTTTGTTGGTGAATTAGAGAAAATTGGATGGGCCATCTTTATTTGGAAATAGTGAAACAATATCAGTGTCTTAGATGAAAATTGAGGCTTTTCAGTTGTTGAGGAAAGAGAAAGGTGGGAGATTTCAGTCTAGGAACAGGTTTAATATTGTGGTTTGTAAATTGGAGGTGAAGAATGACAGTTTTTTCTAGATAATCCAGTTTGTATCTCCTGTTCTGTTCTTGGTGTTTCTTCTATAATATGAATATTATATAGAGGTACCTTGGTTCCCAAACTTCCTTCTACAATTCTAGTTGCAGAATTTGTTCTGCAATTTGGATTGCAACTTATTATGGCTAGAAATAAACTGATTCTCTTTCTACATAAACTGTATTCTGTTTAGTTTTAAGAGCTTACTTTAAATTTTTTCCAGCTTAAGCCTTGTGTTCCCTTAATCTTTTTCCTTCTGTTAATTTATACCTCTTGGACTTGGAAGAGACTAAGGTTCTTTGCAGGAAAGTTAAAACCAGAGAAGCCTTGTCTGGGTTTGAAATACGAAAACTCAGACATGAGCCTGAAGAAATTGTGTGTGTGTGTGTGTGTGTGTGTGTGTGTGTGTGTGTGTGTGTGTGTGTATGCGTGTGTGTGCAAAGACTTAACCTCATTTCTACCTTTTACCTTCTTGTCAGAAAGCCAGAGCATTTATGTGGTAGATCTACAATGTGTTCCAGACATGGTGGAGACTATAGTAGTAGGGACTTAACTATTACCATTTCTTTTCCTTGAGCTGTGTGCTTCTTTTAACTTCTAGCCAGTTCTTTTTAACTCCCATATTGCCAAATTAATCTTCCTTTGAGGAAGATAACTTTGAAAATGCAGTTAAGTGTTCCGTACCTTTCTGATCCTAATTGGCTTCCCCTACAACAAAAAACCGCTTCTAATTTAGCATCAGAAACATTGTTATTAGGCCCCGGAATTTAAGACCCTAAAGTTGTCTCAAATCAAGATACTTTCCCTCTAACTGTTAAAAAAAAAAGAATAAATAAACCCTATTCTTTCAAGGCTTAAAAAGATACTATTGTTACCTGGGCTGGGGACAATGGCAGACAGAGCAAATAAATGATTTTTCTGTAGTGGCAGCAATTCTGGAAATGCACTGAGAATATATAATGATTCAGAATGGAGAGCAGTTGAACTGAGATTTTATATCTATGACAGAGTGCTTGCCTAATGTTCATGAGGTCCATAGTTGATCCCTACCACTACCCCCCCCAAAAAAAAAAAAAAGTTGGAGAACAGAATCAGATTAGCTGTTAGCAATGAAGTTCTGCGCTGGGGATTTAGCTCAGTGGTTCCGGCGCCTGTCTCACCAAGCACGCAAGGGCCCAGTTCAATCCTGGATAACCACATACAATACTGGGCGTAGAGACTCATGCGCAGCAGCAATCAGTACCACATACCACAGTGCTGGGCGTGGTGGCTCACACCTGTAATCCCAGCACTCGGGAGGCAGAGGCAGGAGGATTGCTGAGATGTGAGTTTGAGGCTGAGCTCAGGGCCAGCCTGAACTACAAAACTAGACCCTGTCTTAAAAAAAAAGAAATGAAATTCTGAAGTCTGAATAGCAATTTCATTTTCCCTTTAGTAAAGGGATATGACTTAAAAATTAAGGTTCTCTGTTATCAGTAGGTCCTGTTTCTTTGATGGTAATGTATTTTTCTTTTTTATTTGGTACCGGGTATTGAACTCAGGACCTTTCACTTGCAAAGCAGGCATAGTGCCATTGACCTAAATCCCTGGCCCTCTTTGGTGGTAATATAGAGACTGATACGCAGAAGAGGTTCATTCTGTTGACTCAATCCATTCACCTATAGGTTGAGGGGAGATAATGATAGGATAAATGGAAAAAGAGATGAGAAAAAAGTACAGAGAAAACCAGATTCGTTCCTCCATTAACCTCAGGCCAGAGATTTACTAGGTTTTAAGAGCTGGGGATATAGCTCAGTGGTTCTGGTGCCTATCTTGCAAACGCAAGGGCCTGGGTTCGATCCCCGGTGACCACATAACAATATTGTGCGTGGAGACTCACGCCCAGCAGCAATTATTACCACATACCACAGTGCTGGGTGTGGTGGCTCACACCTGTAATCCCAGCACTCGGGAGGTAGAGGCAGGAGGATTGCTGTGATGTGAGTTTGAGGCTGAGCTCAGGGCCAGCCTGAACTACAAAGTGAGACCCTGTCTCAAAAAACCTAAAAAAAAAACCAAACAAAACAAAAAAAAGAGCTGGGAGTGGTTTTTTTTTTGAGACAGGGTCTGGCTTTGCAGTTCAGGCTGAGCCTGAGCTCACTATATAGCCCAGGGGAGCCTGGAACTCCAGCAATCCTCTAGCTTCTGCCTCCCAAGTGCTGGGATTACAGGCATAAGTCATCATGCCGTGCACTGTGATATGTGGTATTGATTGCTGGCAGGCATGAATCTCCACAGTCTGCATTGTTGTATGTGGTTACTGGGATTGAACCAAGGCCCTTGCTCTTGCAAGACAGGCGCTGGACTCACTGAGCTAAATCCTCAGCTCCTCTGGGACTGTTTTGTTTGTTTTTGTTACCTATGTATACCTCAGCTGCGTGATTTGTGCCCCCTCCCCCAATAGATGCAGTCTAGAGTCAAATGTCACACTTTGTGATCAAATGTCAGGCTGCTTTTATAACAAAACATGATCTCTGATTTGAACTTGGTTACATCATTCACAGTAAAACCAATCATTGCCAGTGTTTTTATCGTCTATCCTTTTCCTGGCCTGGGAAACATGTAATCTGGCTATTAATAACTTTTTAGCCTCTCAATGCCTACAGATGCTTTTTTTTCCCTTCTCTCTTTTTCTTAAGGTGAAGTTCACATAATAAAATAATTTTAAAATAGCAATTAAACGACATTTAGTATATTCACAATGGTGTGCGACCATCACTTCTGTTTAATTCCAAAACATTTTTATCATCTCCGAAGAATATCCCAGGCTGGTGGTGTAGCACTTGCATAGTGTGCATTCACACAGTGAATTTCTAGCACAACTTCCTCACCCTCCTACATACACAGAGGTGGAAGAGGAAAATAATAAAACATTATAGTTGTTAAGTTCTGTATTTTCCCTTCAGCCAGTTCCTAACAACTACCAATGTGTTTTCTCAGTTGACCTATTCTTTTTTTTTTTCTTCTCTGTACTATGAATTGAACTCAGGATGTTGTGCATGCCAGGCAAGTGCAGCACCACTGAGCTACACCCCCAGCCCAGTTGATTTATTTCTGATATTTCATAAAACTGACATCCTGTTATATGTAACTGCTTATCTCTGGCTTTGTTGACTTAATATGTTTTGAGGTTTATGTATCATGTCAGTATTTTTATGGCTGAATATTTGTCTTCTATCAGAGAGTGAGAGAGAGAATATATACATATAGTCTTAATTTGTTTATCCGTTTGTCCTTTGGTGGACCTTTGAGTTCTTTCTGTCTTTTGAATAGTGCTGCTGTGAACATTCATGTATAAACAGTCGTTTTTAGGGATATATACCTAAGAATGAAACTGCTGGGTCATACAGTAATTCTAGATAAAACTCTTTGAGGAGCTGCAATAATGTTTTCTATGGTGCTTGTACCATTTT
>PVIR01013753.1:0-41716 GCA_004026965.1 Petromus typicus
TCCCATACCAAATATTCCTTCCATTTCTCATGGTTAGAAAGAAAGAAAACTTGCCAGTGCTTTGTGGGTTCCCATAATTAAAGCCATGACAGACATAACTAAGCCATTGTCTAAATGTCAGCCCATCTCAGGGCTGGGACTTAAGGCAGCCACTTGGAACCCAAGGAGCAATCTCTCCACCTTGTTGGAGCAGCTCTCAGGGGCTCTGTGCAGAGCAGAACGGGTTCTGTGGAGGGGGCCCTTGGGGCAAAGGGCCCAAGGGATGGGCAGCTCCAGTTCCTCCCACAGAGTCAGAAGGGGATCTTCTGCTCTGATGGGATAATCACAGGTATTGATCTAGCAGCAGGGAGATGCAGTGGCATTTCTCAAGCCCTGGAAGGTAGGGAAATGAATGGAGACAAAATTTTATAAATTGGTTGTTCTATTTGATGTTCATTTAATTAAGACATTCAGTCCTTCTAAAAGAAAATGTGAGGAGTGGAAATTACTGGATTTTGGCCATCTTGTATAAAATGAAAACCAGATCTCAAAGGCACGGGGCCCTTTCATTGTATCTTCTTCAGGCTCAATTTAATTATGCAGTACAGACTACCTTCAATAATAATTACAATTGTCTGCCTTGATACAAAGCCTCATTCTGTCTTGGAGACTAAATCTCAGGGGAAATGTATGAGGAGATGGCTGAAGTATCATTTAGCCAGAGCAGTTACTTCCATACTTGTGCATTCAGTAGATGTGTATCACATACCTACTGTGTGTCCAGCTCTGCAAGTCCTTTTGGAGGCAGCATGCAACTCAGTCACCATCTCTCCTCTCCTAATGAGCAAGAGAGAGGCCTTGGATGTTCAACCCTGTGTTCACTTAGCTACATTCTCTGCCTGCCTTCTCCATGCCAGTTCCACTGCTGCTGAAGCAAGGACGAGCTGAGAGCCAGACCCCTGCTTTGCTGCATTGGCATGGATTGGGCTTCGCATGATTGGGGAACAGAAACAGGGGCAGAGAAATGCAGATTTCAAGGGGAAGTGAGAAAGACAGGTGGGAAGGAGTGAGGTTGTGCAGCCAACACTCATACACAGCTTCTCCTATACATCAGCATTCTGAGTTCCGGAGGTGCAGCAGTAGCCAGTTGCAGTCCCCACCTCGGGGAGCTGGCATTCCAGGGAGGACAATCTCCTGGGTCCTGAAGGCCCTGGTAGAAAGTTGTATTCCTTTAAATGGCACAAGGTCCCAGGTTCGATCCCCGGTAACCACATACCACAATGCCAGGTGTGATGACTCATACCCATCAGCAATCAGAACCACATACCACCATGCCAGGCATGGTGGCCCATGCCTGTAATCCCAGCACTTGGGAGGCAGAGGCAGGAGGATTGCTGTGAGTTTGAATCTGAGTTCAGGACCAGCCTGAACTACAAAGTGAGACCCTGTTTCAAAAAAAAAAAAAAGGCCACCTCATGGTCTTCACAGGGTCTGCAAGTAGTGGTGTGGGTGACCGGGTGACTCCAGATTCCCAGCCTGATAATCTGACCCCGAGATCTGTCCAACTGGAGCACTCAGTCTCAGTACAGAGCAGGCTCTCTGGAGTAAAGCAGATGCTCCTCCCAGTAATCCTGGGTCACTCTGAGCAGGAGTATCCTTTCCCACTTTATAGATTAGAAAGGAAACTTACAGATGCAAATCACTCTCCTGCAGTCAGAATTAGGCAGGAAAGTCAGATCCTGAACACTATAGGCTGTTCACTGAGCAAGGACTATGGGGGCAGGGAGTGTATCTGACTAGAAAGGCAGAAGTGCATTGTCGTATCTCTATTAATCAGTGTTGCCCTTTGGTTTCCAGGTATGACAGTTTTGGCCGCCTGACAAATGTGACCTTCCCTACTGGCCAAGTGAGCAGTTTCCGAAGTGACACAGACAGCTCTGTGCATGTGCAGGTAGAGACTTCCAGCAAGGACGACGTCACCATAACCACCAACCTGTCTGCCTCAGGTGCCTTCTACACTCTACTGCAAGGTAAGCCAGGCATGGCCTGGGGATGGAGACACAAGGGTGGGAAGATCCCTTTGGAAGAGAGCAACACTAAAAACCAGCTGCTACAGGAGCTGCCCAAGAACACAAAGGAATTATGACTATTTCTCTCTGTATTGCCACTTAATTTGCAACCACATGAGTCAGAGTCCTGTAATTCCTTCCCAGAATTTTTGAACCAATATTTCATTGTCCCCTCCCATTATCCTCAGAACAAAGAGGAAAGAATCCATTACCTGCTAATCCAGTGACCTCATCATTCTGCCATTCTAATGGCTCCCAGATTAAATGATTTACGCTCATGCTGGTACAGGCAAGGACAAAGGATAAGAATAATTACAACTCATTATGAAGGGGACTTGGTCACGGAACAGTCCTTCCTATAGCCCAGACCAGCTTTGTACTGCAGCATTAGGACTCCATAGGAAAGAAACTTTTCTCTACATCCTTCAACTCTTGCGATATACACTGGTCTTTTAGCTGCAGGTAAATCGCCGTAGTTGAGCCTTGTGAGATGTCTGCCTCAACTCTTCTCATGAAATGTGCTGACCCAGGATTTTGTTGGATTTAGTAAGCATGGAGAAAAAAAAAAAAAGAGGAAGAAGAAGCCATCACTCAGGAAAGCTCCCTGCCTAACTTTTTCCCAGAGGCATTGAGGGGAAGAAGTAAAAAGGAGCTTCGGGCTGGAAGGTAGAAGCCCAATTTCTAGGTCTGACTCTGTTACCAAATCACCCACTATGCTCTAGGGAAAAATAAAGAACAAGTTGAAGCTGTATGAAGTGGGGTGAGGCAGTGCAGAGCGAGCAGGGGTTCGGAACGTACCCCAGAGCCTATGCCTGCTGTGCTGGTTCCCACCTGTGTGAACTGCGGGGGCCGCTTACCTATGAGCTCAGCTCCCAGGTCTGGAGAATGTCACTGCATTGTGACACAAGCCTCACGGGGTTGAGGTTCAGATGATCCTTTCGACCACACTGGAAAGGAAACGGCACAGAGGATCGCTCAGGAAGTGCTTGCTAGATTCATTCATGAGTAATTAATGCTTTAAAAAGCAGTTTGATTTACCATAAGAAAAAAGAGTTGGTACATATATTTGTACATATGCTTTTTATTCCCAAAGGTGACCCTTTGTCTTTGGGAAAGTTCAAGGTACAGCAGTGGTTCTCAAAGAAAGAGGAACCTAAACTCTGGAATTTCCTCCCTGGCCAAGCACCTTTAGTGGTGGGGTGGAACATCTCCTCCCCCACTCTCCTCCCATCAGGAATTTATCACCCAACAGGATTACTGCCATGAGAAGATACCAACTCTCGTACCAAAATACGAGGGCCAATGATGGTTTAGACATGTGTCCTGTCCTTCAGGCCTGTTTTCTTTCTCCTCTGTGGTTAAGAACTATTCCATCTGTCCACAGCAAGATGCCAGAGGAGCGTTATTTTTCTCAAAGATTGATACAGTCTTTTCTACATTTGGACAACTTTTTCAACTCAAAAATGTCAGACTTCCCAATTTTAAAATATACCATCAATTTAATAATTTCTCAGGTGGAAGGAAAAACTAGGTACTGCTAAAATGCATACCTAGATTATAAGACACACTCCAATTTTAGAAACATTAATATGTGAAAGAAAATGTGTGTCCTGAAATCTCAGTCTTCCCTTTTGACACCTCTGCCACCTCCCTTTCCTTCCTGATAACCCCCTGAGCTCAGATGCTCGGCTTTGCAGCCACCTCAGTAGGGTCTTTGTGAAAAGTTCTTTGAGTTTCATCTTACGTCTGAACTACGGGAAGGAATAAGAAGTAGCTGCTAATGAATAGCAGCCTTGGGAAGTCACAGCCTGAATCGAAGGGGGACCATGAGAGTTGGGCTTCTGCAGATGCCGGTCCATCCAAACTCACCAGTAATAGACCTATGTGGATTCATCAGGGAACAGTGTTAGACGATAAATTGACCCGGGCTTTTTCATTCTTCCAAGGAAGCAGAATATAGATTGGCAGTGAGTAATGCATAGTAACTTTGAGGCAGATTTTAGAATTCATGTACATGAGGGAGAAAGCAGGGAAAGATGGAGGGAGGGTTGGGAGCAATTCGATGCCATTCTAGTATAGGAAGATAGGGGGAGGGGTTCCCTGAAAACTACAACCATATGGCTTGACCTAGCTCAGAACAGATCTAGTCTGATCCAGCAAATATTAAATGACTGCAAAAAATATAATGATAATGGGCCAGGGATTTAGCTCAGTGGTTCCGGCACCTGTCTTGCAAGTGCAAGGGCCCAGGTTCGATCCCCACTAACCACATACCATACTGGGTGTGGAGACTCACACCCAGCAACAACCAGTACCACATACCACAGTGCCAGACATGGTAGCTCACCCCTGTAATCCCAGCACTCGGGAGGCAGAGAGGCAAGAGGATTTCTGTGATATGAGTTTGAGGCTGAGCTCAGGGCTAGCCTGAACTACAAAGCGAGACCCTGCCTCAAAAAAAAAAAAAAAAAAAAAAAAAAAATATATATATATATATATATATATATATATATATATATATATATATATATATATATAATGATAGCCAACATTTTTGGAGCACTCACAAACCTGAAACTGTATCTTTAGCATGGGATATTTTAGCCCTATTTAATATTTCTAACAGGCCTATAAAGTCAGTATTACTAATACCACCATTTTCCAAATGAAGGTAACAAGCAGTTAAGCAGCTTGTCCCAAGTCACACACCTAACGGGCTATTTGGACCCATTTAAACCAGCTTCAGAACCCATTCCTGAGACCGCAGATGAGACACTGAGGGTAATAAGGGGCTATGGAAGGACTGTGAACAGTGCTGGAAAATTCCTCACAGCAGGGTACATGGTGTGGGTCAGGAAAGACCTGGCAGAGACAGTGAGAATCATGACAGCGCCCAGCACAGTGTCACACACATCAAACTAGTAGTCACCAATATGGTTGGTTATTTTGGCCAGCCCTGCTTTCAGCAACTCCTGTTCTTCTTGTGCCATCATCACGCATGAGGCAAGGGCACAGTTATTACCCCCAACGTACAGTGAAGCAACAGGCATGCCAGGCCATGAATGTGATCAAGGGCGACCGTAGGGCAGTGGCAGAGCTGGAAGCCAAGCCCACACCCTTCGTCTCTGGTGCTGAGACCTCTCACAAGCTCTTAGATGTGGAGAATGTGTCCACTGACAGAGCCGTGGACACTGCACCCCTCAGCTGCAAGACCACAGCAAGCCTGAAAAGTGGGGGGCAAGAGAGGTACCTGTTCTGCCCAGACAACCAAAGGCTTCTGGGAAAGGATGACATTTGAGCAGAGCCCTGGCGGGAGGACACGGACTATGTCTACTGAAGAGGAGGAAACAGACAAGAAGGCAACAGGCTGACAAGGCCAGAGACACTCTCCATTTTCAGAAGAGAACTCCATGTGCAACTGAACTGAACTCAGCTGAAAATTACTTTCTCCTCCAGAAGTTTCTTTCAAAGATCTAACTTCAAATGTTTTCATCTGATTTAAATATTCTAGTCAGATCACTTTATAAACCATTGTCATATGTCTGTGCATGTATAGGTATGCACTGTATTTGTATGTATGTTATTTTTTTACCTTGTTATATTAACACTGTTAATATACTAAGAGCCTTAAAAATGCCCACCTCTTTGTTCTAGTAATCCTATGGGTGAAAATCTATTTCAGGGCCGGGGGAGTTAGCTCAGTGGTTCCGGCACCTGTCTTACAAGTGCAAGGACCCGGGTTCGATTCCCCAGTAACCACATAACAATACTGGGTGTGGAGACTCACGCCCGGCAGCAACCAGTACCACATACCACAGTGCCGGGCATGGTGGCTCACGCCTGTCATCCCAGCACTCGGGAGGCAGAGGCAGGAGGATTGCTGTGATGTGAGTTGGAGGATGAGCTCAGGGCCAGCCTGAACCACAAAGTGAGACCCTGTCTCAAAAAACCTTAAAAAAATAAAAATAAATAAATAAAAAATCTATTTCAATTAAAGTGCACTGAAGACAATGACTTACTATAAAGCAAAATTTTATTGAAATTCACATAATAAAATGTGCCCTTTTAAAGTGTACAATTCAGTGGCTTTCACAGTATCTGCAAAGTTGTGCAGCCATCACTATTAGCTGTTTCTCGAACATTTTGATCAAAATGAAAAGAAACCTCATACCCATTAGCAGTTAGCCCTCATTGCCCCCTGCTCCTCAGCCCCTAGCAATGACTAATCAATCTACTCTCTCGGGATATTTTATATAAATTGACTCATAAAATATGTGTCTTTTTGCATCTAACGTCTTACATGTAATATAACATTTAAAACATATTTTACTTATAATGGTGAAAAACTAGAAATAAATTATCTATTTGATGCTTCATTATATGCAGCATTTATGCATAACAAAATACTATACAATCATTAAGAAAATGTTCATGAAAAATATTCAAAAGCATGATCTAATATAGCCATCAATGAAAATCCCCATGAGCAACTATTTGAAACTATATTAGGAAATATTCTAAAATCTACAAATATACAAACTACTCCTACAAGTTTTCTTTCATTATTGAGATTATGGGTTATGTTCTCCATGTATTTTCCCAGTTTTCTTTAGTAATAATGTATTAACTAAAACAAACTGTTCAGATCCCCACCCACTCTATCCTGTGCTTGTCTCTCCCCCAGACCAAGTCCGGAACAGCTACTACATTGGGGCTGATGGCTCCCTGAGGCTGCTGTTGGCCAATGGCATGGAGGTGGCCCTGCAGACTGAGCCCCACCTGTTGGCTGGCACAGTCAACCCCACTGTGGGCAAGAGGAATGTTACGCTGCCCATCGACAATGGTCTCAACCTGGTAGAGTGGCGTCAGCGCAAGGAGCAGGCTCGAGGCCAGGTCACCGTCTTTGGGCGCCGGCTGAGGGTAAGCAAGAATTTAAGGGCCTTATAGGTGGCCTCCTGTGGAGAGAGAATGAGGAGAATCTGGAGAACTGGGCTCTGTTCCTTTTTTTTTTTTTTTTTCTGTACCAGGGATCAAACTCAGCCCCTTATGCTTAGAAGGTAGGTGTGGTACCACTGAGCTAAATCCCTGGTGGGTTCTGTTCTTGAAACTCCCTGACACCATAGTTTCCTCATTGGTAAAGGGGAGACTAAAGCAAGGAACCACATACAATTGGAGGCTCATATGTATTTGCAGTTTTGACTTGTGGAGAGATCACTGGCGTGGCTTTTAGGTCTGGGGTGAATTTCTAGCAGGTACTATTTCCTGAGTGAACCTGGGTGAGTCAGTCACCTTAAATTAAAGTCTCCTCAAATGCAATCTCCATAAAATGAGGAAGACAAAACCAATTCTACACACTGCTACAAAGACTAGCAGTAACGTGTCTCGTGCAGGTCCTGGCACATGGCAAGTGGTCAGTAATCACTACTCCTGCTGTCAGTGCTTTACTGTTCTTATTGCTATTGCTAAAATGTCCCCAAATTCATTTTAGCTTTTTGAAACCTCAGCTACACGCTCTCAGCTTTCCACACAAAGTGGCCCCCTAAGTGATGGAGGTGACCTCCTCATACCTGATGTTGCCAGGAGCCAACCTAGTGATCTGGCATTCCAGAGCACTTTCTAAGTGGACATCCTAAAACAGGCTCACCTCCCGTGTGTCTACAGAGTGTGGTCTGCACTCAGGGCCTCAGTGTCCTACAGCTCCAGAAAGGTGAGGACAGAAATGCGGGGAAGGCCCACAGGTGCTCAGCAGGCAATCCACAAAGCTGAAGTGAACCACAGAGCTGAGCTAGATGCAGCCCGAAAACCACAGGTGCACCTTCTAACAACACAGCTTGAGCATTCCTTTTTTTTGAGACAGGGTCTCGCTTTGTAGTTCAGGCTGGCCCTGAGCTCAGCCTCAAACTCACATCACAGCAATCCTCCTGCCTCTGCCTCCTGAGTGCTGGGATTACAGGCATGAGCCACCACGCCCGGCACTGTGGTATGTGGTACTGATTGCTGCTGGGGTGAGTCTCCACACCCAGTATTGTATGTGGTTACCGGGGATCAAACCCGGGCCCCTGTGCTTGTAAGACAGGCACTGGAACCACTGAGCTATATCCCTGGCCCCCAGCTTGAGCATTCTGCATTCCCCACACTTTCCTGTAAAATGTTCTTATGAGCTTCTATTTTACACACAGGGCAACCAGGGTCCAAGGATAGTAAGCAATTTTCCAAAGTCATATATCGAGGTGAAGTAAAGGCTAAGAAACAGGCCCACAACCGGTACAAAAATGGTAGATGACTTGCCCAATAGCAAAAGCCAGAAACTAGAAAATCAGTCTTCCTTCGTCCCCTCAAGAGCTAAGAACTGAGCCAGGAATGTTGTAACTCCCTAACGTGGGAAGCAGCTTCCCACCAGTCAGTTCCCTGAGGACAGCCGAGCTATCTTTGTTCTCTGTGGCCAGCCACTCTCTGTGGCTTCCCTGAAACTCGATCTGAATTCTCAAAGACCCCTTCCTGCACATCTGAAGCCGTGTGCTAAGTGGGAGGTTTGACCTAAGTTGGATTCCTGCTGGCCCTGTGTGGATCCCTGGGCAGCTTCTCTGGTTGCTCTGTAGAACAGAATAATATATTCCAAACACCTAACCCAGTGCTGCAGATCCCAGGTGCTCAATAAAGGGCAGCAATTAGTGCTATTAGGATTTTCTCTCTGCTGGGTGAACTGGACCAAAAGTTTCCTAGGCTTTAATTGGTCCCTCTCCCCGTCCGAGATTGATGACACCCTAGTCGAGTGGCCACATCTCTGCTTTCTCCTAAAATAAATGGCCACCCACAGTGGCAGCATGTGGAATTAGAATGTTAGCCGGGTGTGCCTCCCCATAATGGAGCTCATTTTTTATATGACTGGGAACTTTTTAAATAAAGAAAGATGTAAAATAATCTCACTGCTGCCACTGAAGAACATAGGACGCATTAGGTGGTTCCCCAGTGAGCTGCTTACTTCAATTTTATTAATTTTGCCACAGAGGTGCAGCTCGCCTTCGCCCAGGTCCTTCAGGGGTGAGGGGCCAGCTGTCTGGGTGACACCGCCCTGGAGGGAGACACAGGATGACCTTCCGAAAGGTGCTTGCTAAAGACTCATGCCATTAATAGCACAGCCCAGCTCTGCCTTTGCCTTCTCTACAGAGAACAGAGCTTCCGCTCCAATGCCACTGATTTTTCACACTGCCACACTGTTTTGGCTTCTGCAGTTGTGTTTGATTACCCCAGGGAAAGCAACCTTATTATAACCAGGCCACCATTCACAGCTCCCGTCGTCTCGGCATCACGATAAATCCTTACTCTCAAGGCCATAGAGTGGGTGTGGGGAGAAGCAGGGACATACAACTTTGTCCTTCAAGACTGATCAAGGTCACTTGCTGTCATCTAATGGAGATAATGGTAACCATTTATCCAGGACCTTCTCTGTGCCTCGCACTCTTAAGTTTTGCCAAACCCTACAACTCTGTGGTTATACAGAGGAAGGCACTAAGGCCCAGGGAAGGGAGAACACCTGCCCAGCTCACACAGAGAAGCTGTACACAAAGCTGAGGGTGTATTCTGGCCTTATTTCCTAGATCTAGTTCCCTGGCCTTTTCATTTTTGAACTACACAGAGTCCCAAAGAGCCTTTCATTACCTTCGGATACACATGCTATTTCACATCACGTGACCTAATTACCTGCCTTTCTCTTAGCTCTTCCTACTTGTCAGACTTAAACAGTGACCGATGGAAAAGACAGAAAATGTACCCAAGTGCCCCAGAAGGCCAGAGAGCCATGAGAGGGGGCCAGCATTTTAGTGTCAGAGCACCTGGCAGTGTTTCAGAGCAGCCAGTGCCTAAGGGCCAGATACAAATACAGAAACAGGTGCACAAAATATATTTCTTTATTAACATATAAAACCTCCAACTTTCTGCTATCTCTGTGGGAACCTGTGTGTCAGTCTCTGCGTGGAAACTGAATTATATGCAATCTAAATAGAGCCTACAGTAGGGACTTCTGATCCTGGAGGGAGGAACAAAGGATTCCAGAGCTAGGACTGGTCCCTTCATGGCCTGAAGCCACACAGAACTCACCGCAGGATCAAATACCCACTGCCTCCAGGGGCCTCCAATAAGAAGGAGGAGAGACCTCTTTGGGCTGGCTGAGGGATGGAGAAGCAAGGGTGGAAGAGCCCCAGAGGGCCGGGACCTGCTCGGAGAGCCAGTGAGATTCTGCTGGCAAGTGCCAGGGTCAAAGCGAAGTCCAGACTCAGTTTTCTACCCGTCATGAGACCAGCAACAAATGCCGTCACTCCCGTGAGCTTCGCTGTCCTCGGGGTCAAGCGCAACACCATGTCTGGCACCGAATGGCGGGTCCAAGGATTTATTTGCTTGCCCCAGTTGCTAGCTATGTTTTTATAAAGGTGCTGGGAGGGATGTGCTTTTAGTCATACTACTCCCTGGAGAAGTGCATAAAAAAGTATGTGGCTCTGCAGCGATCACAGCCACCGTCTGCTTGACATCTACATTGCCTTCTTCATCTCACAGCAGCCTGACACAATTGGGATTATTATTCCCATTTTACAGATGAGGGAGTATCACAGAGCTGACAGGAGTCAAACCCACGACTTGTGCCTGCCTTTCTATGCCAGAGCATCTCAGCGCAGCTCACAGTCACACTGATCATCGACATCCAGCTTAATTCTCTGAAGTTAACTCTCTCTCCTCTCTGTCTTCCGCCCCCACCCCAGGTTCACAATCGAAACCTCCTGTCTCTGGACTTTGATCGTGTAACGCGCACAGAGAAGATTTACGATGACCACCGCAAGTTTACCCTCCGGATCCTCTACGACCAGGCAGGAAGGCCCAGCCTCTGGTCACCCAGCAGCAGGCTGAACGGTGTCAATGTGACCTACTCCCCTGGGGGCCACATTGCCGGCATCCAGAGGGGCATCATGTCTGAGAGGATGGAATACGACCAGGCAGGTCGCATCACATCCAGGATCTTTGCAGATGGGAAGACATGGACCTACACATATTTAGAGAAGGCAAGTGTCTGTCTCCCTCCATGATTGTCCTGGCCACATAAATGTCAGTCCTTGTACCTCAAACCAAAGCCAGCTGTAGGTCGCTGACTTCTATGGGATAAAACTGACCCATGTGGTCTTCAAACAAATATATTCATTTTCCAAAAAGAAATGTTCAGGAAAATCTGGCACAAAGGATGAAGATGTCCCAAAAGGCATCTGATGGATCGTAGTGATAGGATGATAGGTAGGAGGCCTAGGGCCAGAAAATAGGAAAGTCTTGACTAACAGGAGAGAGCTAAAGAGTCACCCAGAACTTCTTAGACTCACAGAACAGGGCTGGGTTTTTGGGTCCAGCCTACAGAGAGCAATCCTATCACAGAGAATGACCTGGAAGCTTGGGGACAGGACTTTGTGCCAGTGCTTTGTCTTGAGCGTTCAGTGCTGGGCATAGCCTTGATAAATCCTCCTGCTTCAGGACTCACTTCACAGGGACTAGCAATCAGAGATGACAGCAAATCAAAAGTCAGTCCCAAATTGGAGACAATGGTGGCTTTGATGTCTAGATGTGTATAGGCCTGCTATCTGCTCACTTTTCTGGAGGACTGTGAAATTTATGCCCCAGTTCTCCAAATCAGGTCCTCCCTTTGTTTCCTACACTTGGACACGTTTCCAGGGCCCACACTTCCCAGTCTTCCTTACTCCCATCACACTCGGCAGAGAGCAGGCTTCTACCACAGAAAGGCAAGGTTGCTCACCAGAGGGAACAATGGTCCTGCAGGGCCAAGGGCCGAGAGGAAACTCCATCACCCCATCATGTCTGTGCCTCTTTGCAGAATCACATGGGCTGGGAAGCTGTGGCTGAGTGTAACTTAGAAGAAGCACTGCTTTCCTTAGACTTCAAACCTCTTGAAGTCTTTGATGCTGAGACTTCCCCCGCCCCACACACCCCTCTCATCCCTTGGTTTTCTTCTCCCTTCAGTCCATGGTACTGCTCCTCCACAGCCAGAGACAGTATATCTTTGAGTTTGATAAGAATGACCGCCTCTCCTCTGTGACAATGCCCAACGTGGCCCGGCAGACGCTGGAGACCATCCGCTCTGTGGGCTACTACAGGAACATCTACCAGCCCCCCGAGGGCAATGCCTCGGTCATACAGGACTTCACTGAGGATGGCCACCTGCTCCACACCTTCTACTTGGGCACCGGCCGCAGGGTGATTTACAAGTACGGCAAGCTGTCAAAGCTGGCCGAGATGCTATACGATACCACCAAGGTGGGCTTCACCTACGACGAGACGGCAGGCATGCTAAAGACTGTCAACCTACAGAATGAAGGCTTCACCTGCACCATCCGCTACCGTCAGATTGGACCTCTGATCGACCGGCAGATCTTCCGCTTCACCGAGGAAGGCATGGTCAATGCCCGTTTTGATTACAATTATGACAATAGTTTCCGAGTGACCAGCATGCAGGCTGTGATCAATGAGACCCCGCTCCCTATCGATCTCTACCGCTATGACGATGTATCAGGCAAGACCGAGCAGTTTGGGAAGTTTGGTGTCATTTACTACGACATTAACCAGATCATTACAACAGCAGTCATGACCCACACCAAGCACTTCGACGCGTACGGCAGGATGAAGGAAGTGCAGTACGAGATCTTCCGCTCACTCATGTACTGGATGACTGTGCAGTATGACAACATGGGACGCGTGGTGAAGAAGGAGCTCAAAGTGGGGCCCTATGCCAATACCACCCGCTACTCCTACGAGTACGATGCGGATGGCCAGCTACAGACAGTCTCCATCAATGACAAGCCACTCTGGCGCTATAGCTATGACCTCAATGGGAACCTGCACCTGCTGAGCCCCGGGAACAGTGCACGGCTCACGCCACTCCGCTATGACATCCGAGACCGCATCACCAGGCTGGGTGATGTGCAGTACAAAATGGATGAGGATGGCTTCCTAAGACAGCGGGGTGGGGATGTCTTTGAGTACAACTCAGCCGGGCTACTCATCAAGGCCTACAGCCGCACTGGTGGCTGGAGTGTCAGGTACCGCTACGATGGCCTGGGGCGACGGGTGTCCAGCAGGAGCAGTCACAGCCACCACTTGCAGTTCTTCTATGCAGATCTGACCAACCCCACTAAGGTTACCCACCTCTACAATCACTCCAGCTCTGAGATCACATCTCTCTACTACGACCTGCAAGGACACCTCTTTGCCATGGAGCTGAGCAGTGGTGACGAGTTTTACATTGCTTGTGACAACATTGGGACCCCTCTTGCCGTCTTCAGTGGAACAGGCTTGATGATCAAGCAGATCCTGTACACGGCTTATGGGGAGATCTACATGGACACCAACCCCAACTTCCAGATCATCATTGGCTACCATGGTGGGCTGTATGACCCACTCACCAAGCTCGTCCACATGGGCCGGCGGGATTATGACGTGCTGGCGGGACGCTGGACTAGCCCAGACCACGAGCTATGGAAGCACCTCAGTAGCAACAACATCATGCCTTTTAATCTCTACATGTTTAAAAACAACAACCCCATCAGTAACTCTCAGGACATCAAGTGCTTCATGACAGGTAAGGACCAGGCCTCACTCAGAAGGCAGCCCCTGTCCATTGCCCTGCTCACCTGATAAGACTTCATCTTCTTCCTTGAGAAAGCCAGAGTGAGATGACAGGAAATCCTCACTTTTGCTGAAAGCATCATTTTCCAAAGTATATTTAAAGAAACACTAGTTCAGAGAGTTCTCTGAAAATAATGGCTCTGGCATAAATTTGATAAGGCGGCCACCACCATTTTTAAATTATCATAAAATGTGTCAGTTTGTGAAAGGTTCTAAGAAGTCCCGTAGTAAAGAGAAGTATTAAATATATTTTCCACTATTTCTCAAATCTGTTTGACCATGAAAGCCCTTTTTCACCATAAAATCCTTCTATCTCACTGGATGGATCCCTTGGAATGCACTTTGGGAGCTTTTGACGTAGAACTCAAGCTCAAGCAGGTTCTGAGTCCCCGATAAGATGGGCGAGGTAGAGCTAAAAGAAAAAAATTGGCTCTCAATTTCTGATGATGGAATAGGAAATTCAGACCCTGGAGACAGGCAGCTGAGTGAAGAACCACCATTTCTAAATAGGATCTGTTATCAAAATTACTTAGCCACATTGAATTCCACATTGAATACCTACCCAGACTTTAACTAGGTAAATACGCATATGACAAATCTTAAAGCAACTTTTTAAAAATAAAGACTAAAACAACAGCATGCTAGTAAGTCAGTAGTAGAGATAAACTAGAATTGAGGACAAGTCCAACAATGGCAGAAAAGAGGAGAAAAATAAAGAACACAAATACAAAATCAAAACCTACCTCTAACCTGGCCTCTTAGGTGAAATAAGATACATTTCAGCACAGTGTCTGATTTGTGTTGATTCTGTTTCCTTTGCCCACTGATTTTAAAAGGAAGTCCTGTCTTGTGCTGCTGTGAAGCTAGCTTATATGTAAAGTATCCCCTAAGACTTTCTAGGCAGAGATGTCTCCAGCAGCCGCTTTTCCCCAGTAGCCATTCCCAGGTTGGTTGCAGAGGGTCTCCAGAATAAGCGTAGCTGTGATAAAGCCAGGTGTTTGATAGAAGATAACTTGTACTGGGCAAAAACCGGGCACATTCCAGCTTGCAAGCCTGCTAGTCTCCAACACTTTGCTCCCACTTTTAGGGAAGTTTCCTTCTTCCACAACTGCCCCCCTATGTGTAGCCATTGTTTTAGGCACCTGGGATAAAGATCCCACCACCACCCATTCACCCCCAGCCCTGGAATCACACTATGATGGGGAGACAGATGCCTGCTCTCCAGCATGACATGTGATAGGTTTGCAGAGGTGGCTTCTGAGGCCACTGCTCTCCCTGGGAAATCCTGGGAAGGCTTCCTGAGGTGCTGACCTGATGAACACCAATTTCTGAGCCAATGTGTCTCAGGTAATGAGGACATGGACATTGTGAGGGGTAGGAACAGCACATGCAAAGAATACAGAGCATCACATTTGGCTCGTGCAGTGCCCCTGGGACATGACTTCCTGGCCTCTGGATTTAGTGGCCTCATTTGGATCTCATTTCTGCTGACAGCCATAAGAGCATTGCTTTTTCGGGGAAGAATTCTACATTATTGTGTTGACAGCTGAAGTCCTGAGCATAGAAAAAACGAGAGAACAAGGTACACTGGTGTGATGAAAACATACTTACGGCCTAGGGATTGACACGAGGATCCTGTCAGTGTTTCAACATGCACATCTTGGCTGCTGGCACTAGAGAAACTAGAAAGATTGAGATGACTTTCCCATTACATCTGTCTGCATTAAGCACGCCCCCTGCCTCGCCTCACAGTTTCCCGTGAGACATCTTGGCAGGTTACCACAGCCAGAAAGTGGTACAGTGACAAATGTACTTTTCCATCAAAAAAGTTGCAGTTCGCCAAAATATTGTTACTCCCTCGCCCCTTTTTCTCTGCACACCACCATATGTACACGATCTCCTTCCACAATAGCAATAACAGGGCCACCTGCTCTGTGCCAGCCTCTTGCAAATATGGTCTCTTTTCAAGCTGGTGACCACCCCGTGAGATCGCCGTCATAATCTCCACCCCTCATAGGACATGTGTCAACAAAAGGCCTGCTCTGAGGCCCAGACCTGTGCTCTCTGATTCCAGCACACTTTCCAGGGCCATCATGATACCTTTTACCTTCCAAGGGGGCTACACGGCTCCTTACTCATACCCAGAAAAAAAAAAAAAAGAGCATCTTATTTTTTCAAAAATGTCTTCAAGAGTCCCAAGATATACTCAAACATGGTAGGAACATTCACTTGGGCTGGGGAAACAAAACGCACTGGTGGACTTAGCCTGGATCCCGTATTGAGTTAGCATCCCTAAAATGATTTGAATACCTTGGAAAGAAAGAGAAATCAGAATGAGGTGCTAGGAAGGTCACAAGAAAATGTCTACCACAGACACATAGTGGACACTGTCTTCTCCCAAAGCCTTTGAGGTGGGAATGCCAACACCACGGATAGGGACAGAAAGGGAGGTAGGAGAGGTAAAGTAACCAGCCCCACTAAGAAGAGATGAGACAATTCCATTGATTTTGGGTCAAAATACCCTTTGTAAACTATAAAGGGATTGTTGTTGCCTGCATCTCATTACTCCATGACAGTGGTAAGGTCTGAGTTGCATGAGTACAGACAAGCTTTTTAATGGGAGGGAGATGTCTACTTCTGATGAAAGAAAGCTCCAATTCCCAACTCTTCAGAAAAGTACTGCGGCAAACCAGTGGATAAATACCTCTTCAGCATTTTTCCAAAAGACATAAAAGTTTCCCACCTTCCATCACTTGTAATTAAGGTCCAGCCCCCTTTTTAGACCCCTGCTTTTCTGGGAATTTGCCATATTCCACATAGAAGCTTTCTTTGCAACTACAAATTCAGAGGCAAGTTCTCAGCCTCAAGCAAAATGGCTTTGTAAGCCATTTCCCCCTGTTCTGTTTGTTTTAATTTTCCAGAGAACCATCTGCCAAGAGTCATAGAATCAGAATCTCTTTGAAATTCAGTGAGGAAAGAGGCTCTGGAGAAAAGCTGGTCTAAACCTCTCCCCACATGAGAAATTGGAGGTCTTGAGATAGGAAGACCTAGGTTGGGGGCAATGGAGAGCCAGAAACTTGGCTGGACACTTCAAATATATTAAACCTAGTGATTTATGTACAAACATGGGATAACTGCTGCTATATGATAGCCTCCCTTAAATGGTAACACTATTGATATTCTTCTTCATGAGTTTATTGAAACCATGTCTATCATTACTATGCAAAGAAATAAAACCTCAGAGAAGTTAAATTCAGTTGCCCAAGTTCACACAGCCTGTGAGATGGGGAGCCAAAATTTGGACCTGGTTTGTCTGGTCTCAGCTACAGTGCTCTCTTCTCTGATCCTGCCTGGTAAGGCTGAACTGAGAAGCATCACCTGGATTTTTTTTTTTTTGTATTTACATATTTGCAGTGCCCTTGTCTCCCACCTGTCCACCTCTGGTCCTCTAGGTTTCCCATCCAGCAGAGGGGCCTAGAGACAACTGATAACAAAGACAAAGCCAATAGTAAAGTCCTTGCATGGAAAAAGAAAGGCAGGCCATATCTGCTGACACCACAGGGCTCTTCCAGCACTGGGATGAGATCAGCAGGTACTGGGAGGCGGTTCTCAGCGGCACTTTAACAAGACATCCTGACAAGGGCATCTCTCCATTGGAAAGAAGCCAAACGGGGACGTGGCTCCGAGGCTCTACTCAAAACCTTTCCTCCCTTGGACTCTGCCTTCTGCAGATCAACAACTGGATTGGTGTCTGTAGCTGCCCCTGCCCAGTGAAGACTGTGCCATCCTAGAACACAGTTGTTGGTCTCTCTTATAGAACCCCAGTTCTTGCCACCCCCAGGTCTGTCCATTCTAGTTCTTTCTCAAGCTTTCTGAGTTCCTCTCTTATTACCTGGATGCTCCCAAAGCCCCCTCCTGTCTCCCAGATTGCCAGAAGAGCCACCCCTCCATGAATTCCTGACAAACTTTTCATAGATTTTCTTGTCTAGCCACAGTACTATCTTCTTCATGCAGACCTGCTATCATATCCAGCTGAAAGATTTCTGCCCATCTGGGGCCTTCTCCATATTTAGAAGTTGCCCATACCATTCTAATCCCTTTCAGGGCCCTGGGGGAGAGCGTCTGTGACATCGTACCTTCTGATGCACAAAAGTTATGCCACCACAGAAACCAAGTACCTGACTATACCTTCAACCCTGTTTCTTTCCTCAGGTCTTAGCTTCCTGATTCTGTTCTTTTTCTTAAGTTTATTGGTCCATTTGAGGTACACATTATGACCACATTCATCTTTGGGGATTTGTACCTGTATGTGATATATCTTTGATCTTGTTTATGTGCCATTCCCCTACCTCCCCTTCCTCCTCCAGCCCCTCCTAATTTACAAAAAAATGTTTTCCATTTTTTCCTTGTTTTCTTATATTTTTTCCTTCTCTTTGCTTTCCTCCCACCCCACCCCCCTACTTCCTCTACTGATTCCAGTCTTCAGTGAGCCACCTGCTCCTGACAAAGCCTGTCCGTCCCTCTATGTGGTAACCATTAACCCCAAAGAATGTTGTGTGATCAATTAGTCCCTTGACTATGGAACAAGGTTCGCAAGCCCAGTGTATAGACCAGAAGAGGAGAGCCCTGGAAGGTTGAGTGACTTCCTTCAGCCTATTTCAGAGGAAATAAAAGGCAGGAGGAGCAAGGGGAAGACATCTTTGACTTAGTACTGGCCACTCCACCCCCAGGGGCACTTGGGCCTGAGGCTCTAACTCCTGCTGACAGTAAAATCAGGAGGATCAGTTTGTTTCTTTCTGGAATTTTCTCTTTACAAATCAGTCATGAAATTCTTCCAGTTGGGTCTAGCCGTTCTTTTTTAGTTTTCCTATTAATGGTGGAGGTGGATGTGAGGAATCTTCCTCCATCAGCAGCTTCCCCAGATATAAAGCTGGAGGCCATAGGGCTGGAGTGAGAGCGGAAAGAGAAGACTGGAGATCTAGGCTCTACATCAGTGTCATCTGTCTTGGGGACACTTCTGGGAGGAGGGTCGCAGGGTTGAAGGAGCACATCTGGCTCTGGGACCATGAGACTATGGGACGAAGCTTTTGCAGCCATGGTGGTCCCACCAGAGGTCCTCCACGCCACACCCATGCCTGCAACTTCTTGGGGCTGCTTGATTGAGATGAGGCTAAAGGGGGCCCACTTACTCTCTGGGGGTGTCTCTGCTTCTCTTCCACCAGATGTCAACAGCTGGCTACTCACTTTTGGATTCCAGTTGCACAACGTGATCCCTGGCTACCCCAAACCAGATATGGATGCCGTGGAGCCCTCCTATGAGCTCGTGCACACACAGATGAAAACTCAGGAGTGGGACAACAGCAAGGTAACTCCCACACGCTGAGTTTGGAGAGCCACAGAAATCATAAGCCTTTGTGACTACATATTACTTTCTTCCTTGTATGACTCAATTTCAAAGGCTTACCTCATATGTCTAGATCCTTAAAAACAGTCCCAACCCGCCCCTCACTTCGTGCATTCATTTGCTCAACCCCGAACCCCAACCCCATCATTCTCTACTGATTGCTAACCCTCTGCCCAGCCTTGTGCTCTTCCCACCTAATGCAGGGATGAATCAAGCAGAGACCAAGTTTTCAGGGGGATCCCACCCAGAGGACAGCAGAGGAAAATGAGGTTGCCATGTAGCATTCTGCAGCTGCTTGGAAATTTTCAAATCCTTCTCTCTTATCCCAAACTTCTTCCTTTCGACCTCACCTTAGCTATCTCCTTTCCCAAGACTCAAGAATGTGGATCTGCACCTCTGTGTGTATTTTCTTCTTGCAAAGCACTTTCCACATTTTATCTTGAGTCCTGCTTTCTTTCTGGTTCCTCCACGAGACTCTGAGCCTCAACAGCTTACATCTTATGTATCCAGGAAAATGGCTACGACCTCACAGGTCCACAGAAAAGTTTGTTGCTTGAAGAAGTAAACAGCCCACTTTATAGATAAGGAGACCAACATTCAGAGAAAAGCTTAACCCAGGACAGTCATTGGGAAGTGGCAGAAGGCGATAAGAAGCCAGGCCTGCCTCTCCTTGAGCCGGTCCTCTTCCTGCCAGCCACTGCTCCCTCTCCTGTCCCAACCACTGCAGGCCCTGCCCAGATGCCCCAGTACCTACTGCACCCAGGTTGACTGCAGCAGCACAGCTCTTTTCTCACCAGCCCGACTCCCTACTGCACTCCTCAGAGTCCCTGTCTCTGACTGCCTGTTTGCCAACCTCGCCTGTCAATGAATTATTGATTTCTGCCCTTGGCAAGCATCGGAGATCTTTGTTGTTGAGCACTCCAGCTTTCGTGAAACTCTAGGAAATAATTGTTCACAGACAGGGTTCTATTAATTATAAAGAGGACTTAATTTCAGTGGGAGGTGATGGGCCTGTGTCTAAAGCCATTTCCCTGAGTTGCTGATAAGGCCCTGGGGCTCTCCTGATCCTGGCTTCCCTGAGCTCCCCAATCTATAGGAGAGATGGGGTGATGACCCGCCAGGCCAGCAGAGCCTACCCCGTGCCCACAGCAGCTGAGCCACCTCACCTGAGCAGCCCCAAAGAAGCACTGTGGGGCAGAAACTCTCCCTGAAAAGTCCCATGTGAACATGTGCAACAGAAGGTGGCTGATAGGAATCACTGCCTTCCTCTTCTTATGTGTTTGTAACCATTCCTCCCTGTACCATCACCCACCTCATCTTTCAAGTCTCAGCTCAAACATGAGCCTGAACTTGAACCCAGCCTCTCCCTCTCTCTCCCTCACCATCAGCAAGAGGTGCTTCTGAGCTGTTTTCTCCTTCAACTGCAGTAGCCCTTGAAACTGCGCCTCAAAGCCAGACAGAGGCTTTGAGGGATGACTTGATATTAAATTATTACTGTGAGTCAGTTAGAACTTCTTTGAGCCTTAGATATAAAAACAGAACAACAGCATTTACCATATGAAATTATCATAAATATCAAATGCGACAGTGAATGGTAAGTGTTGAGCTGGATGATCAAGAAATATAAGCTATAGCTGCAGCTCTTACCTGCCTTAGACTACCCTTATCACCTTCTGATTGCAGTTATCATTGGGTTATATGTTTCCCCATCATGAAATGATGGACAAAGATGATGTCTGATTCAGTTCAACATCTCTGGCCCAGAGTAAAAGCTCCCTAACCAGTCCCTGAAGAGAGGGGTAGATGACAGGGTGAATGAGAGTGCCTGGATGTACTGTAGAGGAGCAGTGCAGAGCGATGCTACAGGTTAACAGAGAGGAACAGATTTAAATTAGTTATTTAAACTGATTCTCCTTGCTCTTAGGATTTGTTTTTTTCCTTTTTCTTACACACCCTTTCTCACCATCCTCTTCCATCAGTCCATCCTCGGAGTGCAATGTGAGGTGCAGAAACAGCTCAAAGCCTTTGTCACCTTAGAACGTTTCGACCAGCTCTATGGCTCCACTGTCACCAGCTGCCAACAGGCCCCAGAGACAAGGAAGTTTGCATCCAGTGGCTCAGTCTTCGGTAAAGGGGTCAAGTTTGCCTTGAAGGATGGTCACGTGACCACAGACATCATCAGCATGGCCAATGAGGATGGCCGGAGGGTTGCTGCCATCCTGAACAATGCCCACTACTTAGAGAACCTGCACTTCACCATCAATGGGATAGACACCCACTACTTTGTGAAACCAGGACCTTCAGAGGGTGACCTGGCCATCCTGGGCCTCAGTGGGGGTCAGCGAACCCTGGAAAATGGGGTCAACGTGACAGTGTCGCAGATCAACACCATGCTCAATGGCAGGACTAGACGCTACACAGACATCCAGCTCCAGTATGGCGCACTGTGCTTGAATACCCGCTATGGGACAACGCTGGATGAGGAGAAGGTGCGGGTGCTGGAGCTGGCCCGGCAGAGAGCCGTGCGCCAGGCATGGGCCCGAGAGCAGCAGAGACTGCAGGAAGGGGAGGAAGGCCTGCGGGCCTGGACGGAGGGGGAGAAGCAGCAGGTGCTGAACACAGGGCGGGTGCAAGGCTACGATGGCTTCTTCGTGATCTCCGTCGAGCAGTACCCAGAACTGTCAGACAGCGCCAACAACATCCACTTCATGAGACAGAGTGAGATGGGCCGGAGGTGACAGAGAGGACTGAGGCCTGGACTTCTTGCCAAAGACAGCTACTCTTTTGTGGCCGCATACCTGACTGTGTTGTACTTTACAAAACAAAAACAAACAAAAAAAACCCTTTTTTTAACAAGTGCAGAAAACAAACAGATACTGGTTGCATTGTTATTTCATGCAACATTCTTTTTTTTTTAAGAAAAGAAAAACACAAATTTGGCCTTCACACATATTTTGCAAAGAACAGAAGGTATTTTTTCTGTACTGTGATCACAATGAAAACTTTATTGTCTTTTGTTCCCTTTTTCCTTACGGAATTCTCCCGGTTGTTTGGGGTACGTTTCTCTTCTCTTTGGGATACACCTCTCCTGGGGCGTGTCCCCATCCGTCACTGGGTACCTGGTGTGAGACATGAGTGTCTGTGCTAACTTGTCTCATGTGCAACCCTTTCTCCTTTGACTGGGGTTGGGCCGGGGTGAGGGGTGCCGGGCGTGAGGGGCCTGCAGGACCCCAGGAGCTCTGGCGAGGCCTCTACAGGCAAGCGGTGGGCGCTTCCTTACTGTGCTCTGTGCCCCAGGAGGACCACAGATGGCTTCATCTTGCTCTGGAAAATTTCATGTCACTCAGCACCTTCTCAAACTGCCCCAAACTCCTGTCTAAGCTTTATATTTTGATGCTAAGTGAAACCCTTCCTCCCTTTTGCAAATCTCATGTAGTTGTTAGTGCCACCCCCATACTGGGCTAGAGGAATTGTCCCCACATCCTTTCCCCAGTCTGGTGACATAATATCCTGGAGCTACGAGCCCCACCCTCTCCGTGAGGTGAAAGCACCCAGGATGTCTGTGATTGGTTGATCTTCCATGATGTCCTTTCCTCATCTCTTCCTCTCTCCCAAAGCCACATGTGAGAACCAGCACTGCACAGCGAGCCCTCTGTGTGGGCGCCACGTCCACAGAAAGAAAGGACGCCCTCTCTCCACGACTTTGGGTACCTTCCCTTGGCTGCTACCACTGAAAAATACAAGTATGGTGAGAGGGGGCTTGGTGACCTTTGATCCTGAAAAGATACGAAACAAAAATGTCAGCCAAAGAGAAGAGTAATCAAAGGCATGAGCCAAGCATCTTCCTAACCAGCTCCTGAAGTTGCCTCTGCCTCCCCTGTGCAAGCTCATCCCAGAGCTATGACCCAGCAGCCTAGGCCTTCAGAAAACCCCTTCTATGAACTTCTGGAAGCCCAACCAGGGTTTGGTTTTTGGTTGTTTTTTTTTTAAAGATAAAAACAAAGAAACTACTTTTGTGTGGCCTTTTGGAACAGCTAAGGCCAATCCTGAGGCCAGTGCCCTCAGATCCGAAGGCCAGGCTAGCACTGTTCTTGTGAAGACCTACATCTTCATCATTGGGAAGAGGCTGGAGGCCTCTCAGGAGCAGGTTCAACCCATGGCTGAAGGCTCCCTGTGGGAAGGCAGCTGCCGGGAGACCAGGGAAGCAAGGAGGGCCGAGGAGGGGAAGAGCAGGAGCTGAGAGCTCCCTGTTGAAGGATTTCATTCCTGGTTCATCTACCCAATTACCATTGTCATTACCGCTCACAGGAGGCTCTAGGAGACAGGAGGGGAAGCCGAAAGCTTCCATTTGAGCTGGGCTTCTTAGAAAATGGGACTTTATGGGTTACATTTACATTAAGTGTGGAAAATGAATTCTGAGTCTGAGCTATTCCCTGTGGAAACCTTGTTGGACTGATAAGCTCATGGCACCTTTATAGCCTTACTCATAGAGTCTTCAGAATGTGACACAAGTTAATGAAACCAAGAAGATCTCTTACCACATGAGACTTGGAGCAACGTGTCGTCCGGGTTCTGCCAGACAGAGGGAGGTGTTCGGAGCTTCTCGGGGAGGGGAGATCTTGCCTTACGTTGTCCCACTGGGATTAGAGGATGTGTTTCGCTAAGTGCTCTTCTTGTTTCCAAAAAAAAAGTCACACTGCCTCACCGGTGTGCTGTGGCCCGTCTGTCCGCTGGGGACCTGTCGCTTCTGGACCCAGAGCTCTGCCTCGTCAGACTCAGTGCTCCTCAGGCCACTGCACGTGTCATGTGCTGCTCTTTTGGATGGGTTGGAAAACAGTTTGGCCTGAAGAACACAAGTTAGTTTTTTGTTTTGTTTTGTTTTGTTTAATCCAAAAGAAATTCATGCCTCTCGTATTGCACTCTTGCTATGGAGTTCCTTGGGCACAGTTTCCTACCTGTTGGCCTAACCGATCCATCCCATCACGGCTGCACAACAGCAGTCAGAACTTGCTGGGGACATCTATTTGGAGGTCAGAGACAACGTGTGGCTCAAAGGTACTATCTCCCCTCCCTATACTTCCCAGCTCCTCTGTCCCTCCTCCACTGCCCTTTTCCCCAAAAGAATACAGAGGACTCATTTTAAGGAGCAAAAGCACAGAGTTAGGTGTTCCTTTATTTAAAGGAGTAATCCCATATATATTTTTCCTGGGCTACACACCCAGCTTCTGCAGCCTCGAGCTTTAGAGAGGAACTAGGGGTGGACAGGACCGTGAACCTCCGCTTGACACGGTGCTGTCGTGTTCAGGAGGCCCTGGCCTTGGCTCTTCAGAGCTGGTTCCCTTTCAGGCTGGCAGGTGACTCGGGATCTCCCCTCTCTGTCTGTCCCCTGGCTGAGGCTGGCAGTCCCAGTCCCATGAGGAGGCTGAGCCTGGAGGCGTGTCCCAGAGTTCTCTGCGTCTGCTTAGCGGGCTCCAGGCGTCAACTCCCTTCCTCGATGGCACCTGCCCTTTGGGCACCAAACCATCTAAATCTTTCCAATCGGCAAAGCGGTCAGACCTCCTGTACTGCCCAGGTTCGTGAGTCTGCAGGAAGTCAGCTTCTGACGCCAGGAGGAGGTTCATTTTAGGGTAGTTCCTGCCTTCCCCCCTCCCCTCTACCACTGCCAGTCAGCTTCTCTGCCACTAATTTAATAAGACCTCATTGATCCCTCTACTTGGTCCCTTTTGTTTTGAGACAGGGTCTCGCTGTGTAGCCCAGTCTGGCATAAAATTCCCAAGTGCTAGGATCCAACTTTGTCTCTTATATAATAAGATCTCCTTTGACCCTATCTCCAGACAGACATTGTTGAAAGGCAGGATGGTGACAACAGGAGGGAAGGGTGCAGCTCCGTGGAATATCAGCCTTTGACAGCTTCTGACACTTGCTTCAGAACTGCTGGCTGAGAAGTAACCCACACTTCTGCTTAGGGGCAGAGCTTTTGAAAAAGTCCCTAAGAAACTGACCAGAGGCCAACAATGGCCAGGAGATGGTGCTCCCAGACCATGGGGATAGGGTAGGGTTGGAAGCAGATGATGAGAGAGGCAAGGAAGGGGAGGAAACTGGGCAGTGCTTTGTAGACATGGAACAAGGAGTCAGAATGTTTCAAAGGAAGAAGAAAGGACCTTTTCAGCCATGACTTTTAAGTCTCGCTTTTATAGAGAGCAGCGATTTCTATCCTGCAAAGACAAGGCTTTCACTGTGCAATCTTAGAAAGTAGTTTGACTGTTTGCGGCTTTGTGTCTGCAGTGGCCCTGTGGTGACAGCAGGGACGCCAAGCTCGGTGCCAGGAAGAAGGAGCTTGTGGCCCTCCGCGGGGTTCCAGGTGTGGGAGCTGGACCACCCAACACACAAAGCCCAGTCTGCTCTGTACCCCTCCCAGCAGCCATCAAGCCAAGGAGGTGGCGCCTCGTCCTGGTTGGGGGGCTCTGCTCCTGAGGGTCCCAGTGAGAACCCAGCTCCTCCTCACCGTCCTCAGGACTAGTGCTTCCATTTCAGGAACACTGTTCCCAGCTCGGGTCGCGCACTTGTCTGTAGTCCAAGACCCTTTTATTTAACCTTCCAAAACAGCAATCTCATTTTAAAGACTCATTGCTCAGGTGACCGAAACTTTATCCTCTCTAACCTTTCTTTACATTCTCAAAAACCAGCTCGGGACCTTGACTGCCCCAGTTTGTGGTGCATTCTGAGGTTTCATTATGGATGTGAAAGTTCAGAATCGGGGAGCCTATGGGTGGGGGCCTGTGTCGTGTTTCCTTTCCCCTCTGAAATGCCAAAGGCATGAAACTGGGTGACCTCCGAGTCCCCGAGAAAATGTGATTTATTCTGAGGGCACACTGCCAAGGGAGGACTGACCCTCGGGCAGGCTCACTGTCCTGGCAGCAGCTGATCAGCAGGTGTCTGGCAGTGCCCAGCAGCCCCGGATTCACCCACCACCAGAACCTCCCTTTCTAAGTCCGCCTGTTGCTCTGAGGACTTCTGACCCTGCAGCTCTGGCGAAAGATGTGCCGCGCTGCCCGGATGACCAGCACTGGAGACTCTGGCCTTACCATGTGCAAATAGTTTTCCTGAAGTCTGGAACTAATTTTGAGAAGTTTTTTTCTCAACACTTTTGTGTTTCTAACACTGTATTCTTGACTATGTAAATACCAACAAGGCTGTAAATAAATGCAGATGTAGATACCTTCTAGGAAAAAAAGCATAAAAACAAAACCAGAAGTGATCCCGTGTAGCCTTCGTTGACAAATAAAAGAATATTTTGTGTTTAAAAGTGTTTGGTGGCCTTTGCTGAGAGAGAGTGGTTGTTATCAGGACGACCTGGACGAAGATTCAGTCCGGGGCCCCAAACCCCTTCGTAAGCCCTCCAGGCCACAGCCATCATACACAGGGACTCCTCGGGGGTCACAGAGACCTACCGGCTTCTCTTTGCCGACAGACCAAGGGAACAACGAGCATCTGACAGTGGCTAGTGCTGCACTCGCTGCCCTGGCTGCTGACCTAAGGGACACACTGTTCTGGAGAGGGGCCGACCCGGGACCCGCAGGCACTGCCCTGTCCGTGGTGCCACAGCTTTCCACAGGGGGCGCTATACTTTAAAACAGAGGAGTGAGGGTCAGGGATGTAGTTCAGTGGTGCCGTGGCTGCCTTGCAAGTGTGAGGTCCTAAGTTCGATCTCTGGTGTCACAAAATAAATAAATGCATAAATAAAATACAGGAATGTGTATTTATCATAACCACACAACTCCTTGGAGAAAAAGAAGAAAATTCCTTTAGCACGGAGAGTTCTTCCCATATGTGTTTTCATGTTCTTCTTTGTTTTTAATCTAAGGTCATAATAATTATAGCAAATGGGTCATTTTTCCCCCTGCTTTTCTCAGCTGACCAAGGTGAGACACCTCACCTGACATTTCACCTCAGCCCTAGGAATCAGCGGCAGTTCATTTAGACAAGTACACGGCTAAGACAAGCTCCCCGGTGGGAACAGCAACCCTTATGAAAATCCAGGTAATTGTCCTTTGAGGAAAGAAATGAGGACACGGGGTTTACCTGACCCACTGGCCTCAGCACCGGGCCTGGTGCAGCGGCCCCCAGCTGCAGGCCCTTTCCTGCACTGCACGGAGGAGAGCTCCAGCCCCAGCACAGCCGACAGCACCCCAGGGGGCCGTGAGTGCTGTGGGCGTCCAGGTCCCACCCTTCTAAGCCTAGAGTCGTCCACTGAGCCGGGGATGCAGGGAGCAGACCCCTCCTGGTTACTGTCGGGTCCTTTAAAGGAGGGCGCAAGGAGAGACCGCATTGCTCGGAGCCCTGTGCACTGTCCTATGGGGTACATTTTTTGCCTCATACCTCCCTCACCTCCGCCGCCTCCAGAGTCTAGCATTCGTTCACTACACCAGTGATTCTCAAATTTAGGCCTCAAACTTGAGGCTAAGAAAGCCTAACCGACAGGCCCCACTGCGGGGCCTGAGTCAGCAGGTCTGTGGCATGCCCTAGAATTTGCTTTTCCAACAAGTTCCCAGGTGATACCACTTTGTGAACCCCTGACTATATCACCCTTGGTGCTGCTTATAGCACAAGAGCTCAGAGGTGCTTCACATGCCCTGAGCCAAGCACATCTGCATTCGCACTGAGGAAGCAGCTCCTACGCCTCTGCCCAGGCGGGCTCCAGACTTCCCCACATGTAGCCCTTTGCCCAGTCTCCTCTTCAAGCCTATCTGAAATAAACTTCTAAAGCACTCAGCTCCTTCCCCTCCAAAGGCACTGACTGGCATCTGCCTGTGTTTTTCAAAATTGGGCAACTCTAGGGCATTAGTTACTGAGGCCCACAGAGGCTTCTGTAGGTTTCCGGAGCCCAAAACGGGTGCACACTGCCTTAGTCGGTCACCACCTCTGGCACGATCTTTGAGAAAGAGGCGTCCTCACAGCCTTGCTGGCCCCACGCTGGCTGCCCCACCTGCCTCAGGGCAATGCTGCTACAGCTACAGCAAGACCTCCAAGGAGCTTGAAGGGGCAGAGAACGAGGCATCTCCTGCCCTACGTGGCCCTGACTGAGGTGACTCTCCACACCCCCAACATCAAAGCTCTCCCAGTCCCTGGGCAGCCATGGAGAACACTCCATCCCTCCCCAAGGGCCT
Organism: Petromus typicus; assembly: GCA_004026965.1. Lineage (NCBI taxonomy): Eukaryota > Metazoa > Chordata > Mammalia > Rodentia > Petromuridae > Petromus > Petromus typicus. Next base: position 28,293 of record PVIR01013753.1, read on the forward strand.
GCGCATGGCCTCATCACACTCCCCATGTGCCCAGCCAGGGAGAACTGCCGGTGGGCTGCAGCTCCCACCCACAGGCAAATGCCCTCCAAGACCTCATGGGTAGTAGGAGTTGTGAATATATCCTTTAGCCTTTGAAGAATCCAAAATGCACATCTCACAGGGATAAACACTCTCAGAGGAAGATCCTGTCTTCACACCTGTTTTCATTGTGCCCTACAATCTACAAGCCCAACGCCTCACTGGAAAATTAGTAGCTGAAACAGTAGAACTTTCAAACAGTGTCTGATCGCAGGATGACCAGACATAAGAGGGACACTTAATACTGGACCAACAAGAAGAAGAAGCTTTGAAAGTCCCCCTGCAGGACATCTGCACCCTTACGCAGGGTCAGAATCTGTGAAACGAGGCTGGGAGCTGTGGAGTGTCATACAAATGAGCGGATGCATGGAAGGAGCATGGACGATGGCATGAATAAATCCCAAACCAAGATGGTGCAGAACTGTAACTAACCAATAACTAGGAACACGCACTTCCTATGCATCTCCTATGCCCAGCAGCCTTAGAAGACCCAAGGATGGAAGGTGGGGCCCCTTACCTATAAACATCACCACTCAGAACCTAAAGATTCAGAAACAGACCCTGTGACAGATACCAAGGAATATGCTCAGTATCATCCCCAGAGCCTCAGCATCCGGGCTTGCTAGTAGAACCTGGAAGTCGAGGGGAAGGGACCAGAAGCCCAGTCTCTGGAGTCAGGATGCACCAAAAGTGTGCGCATAGGATGAATAGCGGCAGCTACTGTCACAGTGGGAACAGCAAGGCTGCCAGGGGCTCCTGCACTGCTATGGAAGGGGATGAACTAGGTGGTCCCAGGGCAAGTCCAGGCTGAGGGGCCACGGGGTGGGAGAGGCAATGCCCCCAGCATGGCAAGGGAGCTGAGCAGAAGCTCCACTTGTGACTGGTGTAAGTTTGGCCACAGGAGGAACCTTTTAGAGCTTCCAACAACAGCCCACTCTGGTACGTGAGTCATAGGCTCACCACCACCGCTGGAGGCTGTTCCTATCAAGGGCTGGTTCCTGACACGCAGGGCTCCGCACTGAAAATTCTGAGGACGGACAGTCACCTCTCCAGTACCTATGAACAGATACAGGTTCAGCTGAGACTTGTCTTTACTCCAAACTCAGGGTCAGGAACATCGGTAGGACACTGAGCCTGCAAAGGCCCAGCTCGTGATTTAATGCTCAGCTTTCATCACTCTTGAGATTCTAGACTTTTGAATAAGGAATCCTGCATTTTCATCTGACTCTGGCTTGAACAGATTATGTAGCCAATTCTGTCTGCAGCGTGTACCCGGCGTGGACAGACTGTCCCATGACGGGATGTGATAGAGATTAGTCCACAAAAATGACGAAGATCTGTGGAAGGAGGAGACACAGGAATGGTGGAGCGGGGAGAAGCTCCTTCGCAGTTCTGGCGGGGAAGGAGGACGGGAGGCTCCCTGGAGGAAGAAACACTTGGACAGAGTTGTAAGAGAAATACATGAAAGAGGACATTCTGGGGGGAGCATCCTGCGGCAGCCCAGGACATGTCATGGGTGAGACAGAAGGGCCCGAGAGTCAAGCCTGCACAGGTGCGCAGAGGCCAGACCGACAGTTGGGCTTGACTTCTTGTACTCTCCAAATCTTCTTGCACATTTTCCCAAGGTCAGTTTCCACTTCCACCCAAAATTATAGCAGGTGACTGGGACGTATATCGGTGAGGAATCCGATTCTCTTCAGAGAGAGTTCACCTGCACCCCGGTTTACCCACCAACATAGCACACAGATACAATTACAGGCTAATGATTTCTCCATGCGGATAGCACCCCCTAGCGGTCATCTGTCACACTTTCCCAGCGCTCCAGACTGATGGCAGATAAACTGGGTAAGATCTTGTAAAACCGGAGGTTGTCTCTCTCCTGCGCTTTGTGGCGTTCAAGCGACTTTCATTCAAGAACAGGTTTTTCTGGGCCGGGGAGTTAGCTCAGTGGTTCCGGCGCCTGTCTTGGAAGTGCAAGGATCCGGGTTCGATTCCCCGATAACCACATACCATACTGGGCATAGAGACTCACACCCAGCAGCAACCAGTACCACATACCACAGTGCGGGGCATGGTGGCTCACACCTGTAATCCCAGCACTCGGGAGGCAGAGGCAGGAGGATTGCTGTGATGTGAGCTGGAGGCTGAGCTCAGGGCCAGCCTGAACTACAAAGTGAGACCCTGTCTCAAAAAAAAAAAAAAAAAAAAAAAAAAAAGAACAGGTTTTTTCTGATCTGTATCCCAATGAGAGCAATGCCCCCGGAGATGCTCTAGAAACACTGAACACACACATCTGCCCCTCAGAAAGGAAAAGGAGAAAAAAGAGCTGAGAAGGGCCCTTCCTTCTCTGCCTCAGTCGCTTCTAATTCTTCACCAGTGCGGTTGTGAATGTTCTGGGCGCCCACCTACCATGCAGACAACTGTGGAAACCACTGCCTAGCTCAGGGTTGGAAGAAGGTCAGATGCACAGCGCTCCCCAAACACTTAGGCAGCCTGACGACTTATCTTGGGCAGCCTCAAACAAACAGTAACAGCGGTCATGGTGACGGGGCGGTGGAGGAGGAGGAAAAGAAAGAGAAAAAAGGCATCTTTCTTTCTTAAGAGCTGTGTCCTGTACCAGGAAGCCACACTGGGCCCTTTGTGTATCCCTGCGTGTGCTTTGCAAGTGTCAGACCTTTTTCTCAGAGGAAGGCAAAGCTCGGATGGTAGTTACCATGTCGTAGGTGCCAATTATGTGCCAGGCACTTTTCTCAGCCTAAATGCATCTGCTCCTTTTGCCCTTGCCAAGCTACAGAAGGAGAGGGGCCAGCAGTGTTTCTGTTTCCCGGATGGAGAAACTGAGGTATATGCACAAGGCTGCGCAGCCGGCAGGTGGGAAACTGAACTTGGAGCCTAAGCCGCCCAGACTCAGGAAATATGAGCCACTGACAACGTCCGGAGCTGAGAGACAAAAGACAAATGTGTCAGCACTGGTCTGGAACCTGCCGGAAGAGAAGGCCGTGCAACTGGACGTCCACAGCGGCCCCTACTGATGTACTCGTTTAGCGAACTTCCCTGAAGGAAGAGAGATACGAGTGCCCGATACGGGTAGCACAGGGGTAGAAAATGACCCGAGAGTGGGGAAGAGAAGAACTAGGTTTAACCTACACACAGGTGACTCGGGATGGGCAGGAGGCGCTGGGGCTGGAAAGAGGCCAGGAGGTCTGTGGGCCTGAGGACTACTGCCCTACCTGGCTGATGATCAGTATCAGCAAAACGGTAACCTTTACTGTAGCGGAAAAGCTCTGCCAATACTTTCCCTTCATCTTTATGTCCCCTTCTTAGGAAGAGAAGAAGAATGCTAGCTGATGGGTGAGAAGGCAGGACACAGCTTTTTTTTTTTTAGTAAAAGGGTATATGCGCAATACTAGCTTCCTCCTGGCTTCAAGGCTCCTGATAAGCTGGCTTCAGCTGCCATCTAGTGGCCAAATTTGAGAGTTGCAGCTATGAAAGGCTCCAGCCCTGCAAGCCACATGCAGAGGAAGGAAAGAGTCCTAAGGTAGAGGGATCCTTTGGTCCTTAAGGATAAGTGTCGATAGACACTATCATCTCTGGAGTTTAACAAATGAAGAAGAAGCTGAGATTCTGAAAAGTGACATGAGTTAGTAATAATTCTCTTTTGCCACTTGCCAAGCACTAGGCTGAGCTTTTTACAATTCATTATCTCACTAAATCTTTTCGTGAATCCCACAAGTACAACTATTTATTCTCCTTTTATTAGCTATATCTCCGAAGCCTCTTTAGTCATTTATTTGTTGGAGAAACCAGGTCATTAAATGACAGAAGGTTTCACAACTTGGATTCAGCAGAAGGTTCTTCGTAGTGTCGCTTCCCTTTTCCCTAAGCCTCTACTCTTCCTGTAAGCCGATGTGCAGCTCTAAAGGCTTAATTAAATTGATGTTGAATTGTTTTAAGCAAGACTAAATCCTATGTACTTTCCATTGCACAGGATCAAGAAACACACAATGTTTGCAAGTCCTACATCTAATGACGGAAGCATTTTCTGATATTAAAGCACTGGAAAACTGCTGACTTTATAAGTCTATTCTTCACTTATTGATTGGAATGTTTTTTTTAAAAAGAACTTTCAGGTAAAGGTGAAAGATTTTGCCTTGATAAGAAAGACCCAGAGCACCATATTCAAAATAGCGGCAGCTCAAGGAAACTATTCCAAGATGTCAATTTAGGGAAGTTGTTCCTTGGGATTTGGTTCATGGGCACTGGGCCTAAGACAGAGGGAAGATTGGCTACCACTGCCCCAGCTGGCAGCAGACGTTGGCATCACCCATGTGTCGATGGTTTGAGGAACACGCAGAATAACCTAAGAGCTGTGGAGTCAGGAAGCTGCCACCCACATTTCAGAAGAAGGCCCGGGAGGCCAGGCAGCGTCCCCCTGAGAGAGTGTGATATGAAGCTGGGAGTCCAAAGGTGCAGTGGACTCTCCAGAAGTTTAGAGAAGCCACGAGCCTGGATTGTCTGAGGAAAGCTACCAGGAGGGAGCAGAGCTAGCTGAGGGCCACGATAGCCCTCGGTGCTGCAGAGCTTCTGCCATTGCAGCAGTTTGGAGTTTACCACCTGCCACAGAGTGCCTCGGAGCTGGAAGTGGAACTATGGGATTGAGTGTTTGTCCTACAGAAATTTGAACTTGTATTGGTCCCATTCCTTTGTATCCTCCTGTTCAGACCTTTTGGAATGGCAATGTCTATCATGTCTGTCTTGTTAGAAATGTTTGACTATCTCTTCATTTGTACAGGGGCTCACAGCTAAGAGTTTGCCTTAAATCTCAGAGACCTTGGACTTGAACTTTTCAACAGTTCTGAAACTGCTAGGACTGTGGTGACTCCTGGAGATGGAATAAATGCTTTTTTGCATAGAGGGATATGCATGAGTCTTTGAGGGGCCAGGGAAGAACATTATGGTTTGTGTTTAAATGTCTCCCCAAAACCTCATGCAGATGAGGCAGTGAATCCGGAACCTGATGCTAGGGTCCAGGGCCTGTGATCACTAAACCACTACTGATGAGTGATTAGTCAGGCACCGCCCTAATCCTAATAGTCTGAATAAGAGAAAAGGGGCAGAAGCTGCTTTCTGTCTCCTGCTGCCTTAGGTACCTATTCCTCTTCTGTGACACTTGTTTGCCAGCCCAGCCTGACTTAGATCCATCCTATTATGGACTGAAATCCCCTCAAAAGGTAAGCTAAAAAAAAAAAAAAAAACCCTCCCCTTAAACCTTGTGTGCCAGGTATTTTGATTCAGCAATGAGAGAAAAAGTAACACACCATCCCTGGGGGACTAGTCAATGGTAACTAGTTGTAGGTAACTAGTCCTGGTTACTGGTAACCAGCCATAGATAACTAATTGTAGGTGGCCAGTCAGAGGTAACTAGTCCTGATCATTAGTAACTGGCCATGGGCTGACTAGTTAATGGCAACTAGTCACCGACAACTAGTCCTGCTTACTAGTAACCAGCATAGCAACTGGCTTGCATAACTAGAAAGTGGTAATTAGTTGCTGGTAACTAGTTCTGGTTACTGGTAACCAGCTATGACCACCAAGTTGTGGGTGACTAGTTAGTGTTAACTAGTTGCCAGTAACTAGTCTCGGTTTCTGGTGAGCAACTGTCATGGTTTGTGTTTAGATCTCCTCAACTCCTTATGCGGATGAGGAGCGACTTTGTTAGAAATAGTCGAATCTGGAATATGATGCTGGGGTTCAGAACCTCTGATTACTAAATCACTACAGGAGAGTGATTAGTTTGGCCCCACCGTAATCCCAGTAGCTTGAATAAGATTAAAAAAGGCAAAAAGATGTGTGGCCTCTGTCTCTCTGTCTCTCTCCCTCTCCCTCTCCCTCTCCCTCTCCCTCTCTCTCTCCTTGCCTTTTCTACTTTGCATGTACCATTTTCTTTCTGCTCTGTGATGCTTGTGAAGAGCAAATCACGCACCAGACTGGGGAAGAAGCCTGGACTGTGCTATGCCACTGATCTGAGAGCAAGTATACTTCCTTTTTCCTCTCTGGCATCCCCCAGTCTTGAATCAAGGCATTCAAAAATCCAGAAAACGCTACTACTTTGAGCTCAAGCTTGAGGGAGGGAGAGGCTCCTATCTGGGCAGAGGAAGACAGTTCCAACAGCCGAAGTGAGTCCATGCTGTCTTCTCTCCCCGCTGGCCCAGACAGGGGTGCAATAATTGTGGGAAGTGCATATCAGAGGGCACGAAATAAAGGCCAGACTGCTCGCGCTAAAGTCACAAAAGAGAAACAGATAATCCCAGGAAGATAGTGGGGGTGGGGAAGGAGCTCAGGACAGTGAAGGCACACGGTCGTATGTGAATGCCGCAACTCGTCCCTAGACCTCTCATCACAAGTGCAGGGGTGAACCAAGCGGAATACTCTAAATTTTAAGAACTCAACTGAAGAGCAACCCGTGACCCAGGTCCCAGGCTGGTTTCTGGCTGGCACACGTGCGGAACACCCCAAACAGGCTAACACTGGGACCACTGTTTACAGAAGGTTACTCAAAACGTGTGGCCGGAACCCAACCTTGTCAATTGTTTGCTTTAAACAAAACAAAACCAAAATGAAAATCTCCCTAAAACTTAAATAATGCACAGTCTTATAATAATCAAAATATTCAGGATATTTAGCGTGCGAAGAACTAAAAAAATCTGTTAGGCCCATGCTGAAATTAGTGTAAGTGGGTAAATTAATTAGATTATCTTGTAGGCAGTTAGACAGAATTGCCTTCAAAGACTCAGCCCTCAAGAAGCGAACACAGCAAGGAGCCAACATGGAGAACAATTATCATTAGCCTTACAACAAAAGCTAAGAAGTACTACTTCTTCTAGAGATAACAGTGATTGATAGTCTAAATGGAAAATTCCCTGTGCCGATCTGTTTTTCCATTTGATCTCCATTTAATCAATATTGCCTGAGTGACTGTACTTATAATCTTAGCAGACGGTCATGGTTTTGTTCCACCTCGTGCTCACCTTGTAGTTTCCCATTGGGTCTTGCAGGTTTTTTTGAATTCAAATCTTTATTGGTACAGAATAAATACACATCATCACCGCATTCAACATTGAGAGTTTGTACCAGAATATGACATGAATTGATTCTCATTTTTCCCCTTTCCCCACATGCCCTGCAACCCCTCACCTCCTATTTACATAAGATGTGTTTCCTTTTTTTATTACTATCACATTCTTTTTCCCCTCACTATTTACCTCTACACCCTCTTTCCTTTAAAATATTTTGTATTTCACAGTATCAACCATATATATATATATATAGATAGATATAGATATATAGATATATATATATCTTAGAACTCATTTACATCTTCCTTTTCTTATACCAGAGAAATGATACGATATTTACACATCTGTGGCCTATTTATTTCACTTATCAGGAGGTTGTCCTCAAGGTATATCCATTTGAGTATGAATGACTCAATCTTATCATTTTTAATGGCAGAGTAATACTCCATTCTATAAAAGAACCACATCTTCTTTATCCAGTCTCCAGCTGATGGACATTTGGGTTGTTTCCAAGATTTAGCAATCACAGACTGAGCTGCTATAAACACAGGTGCACATATGTCTGCTAAGTATATACACAAAAGATTTAAAAGATTCATAGTGGGTCTTACAGTTTTGTCCCACGTGGGGCTCAACTCACCTCATGGCTTTGCTTCATAAAACACGTTTGAAAACCAAAGTGGCAGTGCAACCCTCCTCTCTCTCAGACAAAAGATGTCTTTCTCTCAATAAATTTGTCCTGCTCTTAACCTCCATTGTTCCTACAATTTATTCTTTGATTTTAGAGAACACGAATTTGCATTTCAGATATCTAATAGGTTTGGGAGTTGCATCTATTCCTCCTATATCAAAATGACACAAAACTTCAAATTACCTAACAAAAACTTTAAAGTAATTATTATAAAAGGCCCCTAAAGTAATGGTGAACACTCTTGCAGCAAGTGGAAAAGATAAAGGGTCTCACAAACAAAGGAAAAGATATAAATAGCCAAATGGAAATTGTACAACTGAAACATATTAATCAAAGCTTTATAAAACTCACTTGTCAGGCTCAATAGAGAAGAATGGAGATAATTTTTAAAAGAATCAATGAGATCCACTTTAAATAACCAGGGTAGAATGGGGAAAAATTGAAAATAAAGAGAGTCTTGGGGATCTTTGGGACTGTACGAAAAGGTCTGATCATGGCATTAGAGTCTGAGAAAGAAGGGAAACCATATGGCACGGGAAGCATGCTTGAATAAATGAGGGTTAAAACTCCCCAAATCTGGAGAAAACCATCAACTTAGACTCAAGATGCTCTACAAGCGCTGAAGGAGATTAAATAAAATGAAATCCATGTCCAAACACATTATAATCAAATGAGATAAAGAAAAAAACATCAAAAATAACCAGAAAAAAACCAGTAATGCATTCCTTATAGGGAAACAATGACTCCAATCACCATGAGTTTTCAATAGCATTTAGGAAAGGCAGGACATGATTATTTCTAAAGTTCTGAAAGGAAACAGAGGCCAGCTCAGAATTCTAGGTTACGAAAATAACCTACAATAAAGAAGATGGAATTAAAATTTCTAGGGTGAAGTAAAATGAGGATTTCTCATCAATGACCTATTCAGATTCACTCAAGAAAATTCTCAGACAAAGGAAACAAGGCCAGAAAGAAACGTGGAATCAAGAGATTGGAGCAAGACAACAGAAACAGTAAATGTTCAGGTAAATATAACAAATTATTTTTCTCTTACACTCTTTAAAATATGTCTTCAGTACACGAGGGAAGGGATCTCCTTGGCAGTAACACTTCTACATCCCACTTTAAGTGATAGAATTTCATTTCTTGCCATCTTTGAGTAAAGAGTTAAGGACAATGATTTTAGTTTCATGAACAATGACTAAAAATTAAAGACATAATGAAGACAGTAAGTCAAATACAAAAATATTCAAAGACTCCAAAAAGTTAGGAAAGGGGAAAACAATAAAACAGAAGGCCTAAAGGCAAACATGTTAACAGAAACTTTTAAATTAAAAACGGTCTAAGGACACAACTAAAACAGAGATATCAACAAGGATAAAAATATATGACGTGAGCTGCAAATGTGAGGCCCTGGGTTCAATGTCCTCCAAGCATTCCAACAAAGACAGATGAGATAGGTGATAGACAGATACGTAGATAGATAGATGATAGATAGATAGATAGATAGATAGATAGACAGGAAGAAAGGGTAAATGCCAGATAAAAGATATGACCAAATTATCTGCTCCAGAGAAGAAAATCAGTTCACATATAATGATATGGATAAGTTAATAGCAGTATGATGGAAAATATGTATACCAGGAAAGCCTTAATCAAAAGAAATCCAGAATAACTGAATTAAAATGAAACAAAGTAGAATTTGAAGCAAAGAAAGTTATTGAAATAAATAATAGAAGAATAAATTCACCACAAGTCAGAATTTCAGCCGGGGATACACTGAAAACAGACACCCAAAGAACATGATGCCATACCTGACAGAAGTGAAAGAAAAAAATATTAAAACCCACAATTATAAGTGGATTCTGAAGACTTTGACATGTCTTCTTGGATAATCAGAATTAGTGGAACAAAAACATCCACAAGAATATAAAATAAGTCTACAAATCCAACAACAATTTAGATCTAATTGACACAGCAAAATAAATGCACATTCTTTTCTATCCCACATGGAACAGTCACCAATATAAACCATATCTTGACTCATAAAACAAACTTTTACAAATTTAATGTAGTTTAAACAGAATACATCTTCAAATAAGATTTCCACCTTAAGAAACCAGAAAAATAAGAGCACAGTAAACCTAATGCAAGAACAAATGAGCTGAAATCAAATAAAGAAAACAAAAAAGTGAAAAACCAGTGAAACAAAAATTCAGTTTTTTAAAAACAAAAATAAAATTGAAGAGGCTGGGCAGGGAGGCTCAAGCACTCAGGAGGCAGAGGCAGGAAGATTGATGTGAGTTTGAGGCTAGCCTGAGTGACATAGTAAGTTCAGTGCCAGCCTGAACTACAAAGCAAGACCCTGCCTCAAAAAGAAAAAAAAAAGAAATAAGACTGTCCCTATGTGAAGGTAGCATGATCATCTATGAAGGAAACCCTACCTAACTGTGAGATTAGCAAGATTACAAAATACCAGGTTAACAGACAAAAGAATTTTACTTCTACATAATAGTAATAATCTAATGAAAACTCAGTTTTAAAAGCATGCACGGAATCCATATGCTGAAGACTATAAAAAACTCTTGAAAGAAATCAAAGAAGTAAACAAATGGAGAATTATACCCCACTCAAGGATTAGAAGACTCAAATAATAAAGATACCATTATTCCTAAATTGTTTTCAGATTTAATGCAATTCTAAAACAATCTCACCAGGTTTTTGTTTTTGTTTTTTGTTTTGTTTTGTTACTATACACAAACTGCTTTTAAATTTCATATGGGAGGCAAAGGAATGATAATAGTCAAAACTATTTTTTAAAAAAGCAAAATATGATACTTGATTTTTAAAATACAATCTTATGGAAAGATATTTTATATAACATACTTCACTTGTTTCAAGTGCATAATTCAAAGAATTTTAAATAAATTTATCAAGATATACAATCATATATACCTGATTTTAAGATTAGTTAAGACATGCTAATTAAGACAGTATGGTAGGTGTTCCTAAAGGAATAAATAGATGAACAGAAAAGAATACAGATCCCAGAAAAAAAAACTTATATAAATATGGCCAGTTAATTTTTCTTAAAGGCACAAAAGAAATTTAATTGCAAGACAGTCATTTCAATAGTGTTCAAACAAGTGGACATTTATTTTTTTAAACCATATTAAACCTCATCTTATGCAAAACATATGTCAAAATAGCTCATACATATAAATGTATAACACGAGGGCTGGGGATTTAGCTCAGTGGTTCCAGCTCCTGTCTTGCAAGCACAAGGGCCCTGGTTCGATCTCCAGTAACCACATACAATACTGGGTGTGGAAACTCACGCCCAGCAGCAACCAGTACTACATACCACAGTGCCGGGTGTGGTGGCTCACGCCTGTAATCCCAGCACTTGGGAGGCAGAGGCAGGAGGATTGTGATGTGAGTTTGAGGCTGAGCTCAGGGCCAGCCTGAACCACAAAGCGAGACCCTGTCTCAAAAAAAAACAAAGAAAGAAAGAAAGAAAGAAAGAAAGAAAGAAAGAAAGAAAGAAAGAAAGAAGAAAGAAAAGAAAAAGAAATGTATAACACAAAAATGAAAAACTTTGAGAAACAAAAACAGCCTGTCACCACCAGGCCAAGGATTGACCTCAGGGGTGCTGTTGCCTCTCTTCTAAGTGCAAGGTCATGAGTTCGATCCCTGATACCGAAACAATGAAATAGGAGATTTTTATGATCTTGGATTAGGCATTAATTTACAATAATAACACTAAAAGTAATGTCCATAAAATAAGAGAAAAAAAGATCATTAGAATTCATCAAAATTTAAAGATGGATTTATTATAAAAGACAAAAAATTGAAAAGATAAGTTAGAGAAAGATAGTTAGAGAAAATACATGAAAACCAAACATCCAAAAGAGCTACATCAGTCACGTATGTATAACACTCGAGCCTCATTAACTATAAGAAAACAGCCCAACTTTCTTCAGCAAGCAAAACATTGGAGCAAACATGGCATGCCACTGAAAAGATACATCAACGGTAGGTATGCATGTGAGAAGATGGTCACTGTATTAACCTTTGGAGAAATACAAACTGTGACCATAAGGTAACCATTGCAGATCTAGTGGAATACTAAAATAAGTCTGCGATACAGCTTACTTCTTCCTGGCTGGGTAAAATATTCCATACTCACTTTATACATTTCAAGCCACAAAATTGGAATCAGTCACTTCTCACCTGGTTCCTTACATCGAAAAATTGTGTTTAGGTACCACAGTCTGAAAGATATAGTGAACTAGAAACAATTATGTTCTTAAATGGGGAGCAAGTGATAAAATCTTACTGCATTTTCCTATTTACACATAAAATTACAGGATTTTTACTTAACTCTTTAGATTTTATACTTGATTTTCCTTCAGACATGAAAGTCTTGATCTCGATGTATTAACATAATATATAATTTTATTTATCTCACAAAAATTCTATGACAATTTCAAGATGACAATAATAAGACAGCTATAGATAATTAAAGATTTCGGGGCCAGGGATTTAGCTCAGTGGTTCCGGCATCTGCCTGGCAAGCACAAGGTCCCAAATTCAATCCCCACTAACCACGTATCACAATGCCAGACATGGCAGCTCACACCTGTAACCCCAGCACTCAGGAGGCAGAAGCAGGAGGATTGCTGTGAGTCTGACTGAGTTCAAGGACCAGCCTGAACTATAAAGTGAGACCCTATCTCAAAAAAAAAAAAAAAAGAGTTCATTGGAGTGTTTTGTAGAACTAGGAGAAATTTTTTCTCACTGTGATTTTTGTCTCCACTTTGGTATAGCTGGGTTCAGTGCTTCAACTTGTTCTTTAGTGTTAAGAACGGCTATCATTCTTTCTCCATTTAATTTTATTCTTCACTATATAAAACATTTGCATGCTTTCAAAGTCAAAACAATTGAATAACTTTATAGTAATCCTATCCCATTCTCTTCTGTGCTCTGTTCTTTCCTCCCCCTCCTATGTAATAACTTGTTACATTTCTGCTTAACAATTTTTTTTCTTTTTTGTAAAAATTAACAGCTGTAAACTCTGTTCAGTACCTCACTTTTATTTTCATCTTCACCTGAAAATATATCATCAAAATCATCTTTTCATCAGTTTTTAAGGTTTCATAGTATTTTTTTGTATGGATATGCCATCATTTCTTCAGCAAGTCCACTCTTGTTGAGTACTAAACACCAATCATTTGTAATTAGAAATTAAGCCCCAATGTTATACATTTTTATCATCTTATCTTTGGAAATCACATTCCTAGAAGTGAGACTGCAAATCAAAAGGTAAATGAATATGTAATCTTGCTAATATGTTGCTAATTCCCTTTCAGTGTTGTATAATTTGCATTTCTACCAAAAATACATTAAGTGCCTGCTTCCCTCACAGCTTTCCCAAAAGAAAATGTTCTCAAAATTGTGGATGTTAGCCAATCTGATAAATGAAAATTGATACATCATCATAGTTTTAATTTAAATATCTTGTTATGATGGAGGTTGAGCATCTTTTCATATGTACAAAAGCCTTTTTAATTTTTTTT